>JAOPTO010000952.1:0-201209 GCA_033822845.1 Tetrapedia diversipes | reverse complement strand
GAACACATATTTCTTTAATTCTAATCAAAAGTTAAATACCAGTTTTCATAGTGTTTGCTTTGCAATCGGATTTTCAAACAAACTTTCATCCCTTATTTTACCCCTTGCAGATTAATCTTCCAAAAACATTAAGCACGTATTTCTTTAATTCTAATCAAAAGTTAAATACCAGTTTTCATAGTGCTTGGTTCAAACTCGGTGAATTTTCAAACAAAGTTTCATCCCTTATTTTACCCCGTGGAGATTAATCTTCCAAAAACATTGAACACGTATTTCTTTATTTCTAACCAAAAGTTAAATACCAGTTTTCATAGTGCCTGCTTCATAATCGGTGGATTTCCAAACAACCTTTCAACCCTTTTCAAGTTGAATAACAAAAAATCCTTCCTTAGTGGATGGCTACGTCATAAAAAATTCATTATCCAAATTTCATGTTTCTAGCTTCAATAGTTTAGGCTCTGCAGTGATGAATCAGTCAGTCAGAATATATCTCTTTATATGTAATAATAATACAGAGATTTTACAAAAGTTGGAACGGTACACGAGAGTTTGTCATGATATTTAAATAGATCTATGCAAAAAAATATGTTTCACCGCATATATCGTGTGATTCTGTTGCGTTTGATGCGATAAATAACAAATAGCTTCAGGGAACGATCAACAATATAGCGGATTTAAATGCAAGCAGACTGTTTGGACAACTTGGTTTAAGGCAACTTAATTAAGCTTGATCTGGCTATACCTGACATCGTCGTTCGAGATGAGGGTGGATCAGAAGCGTTTAGCCCAAGCAGAACCTCCGGAATCAATAAACGGGGCCGTACGCTCGTGTTATGCTCGGTATATTGGTCACTTGCATCCTGCTAGTTCATCGTTGATAGAAACTTTTTCTCGCTGTTACACGCGATCTCGTTTCACGCACACTTTCACCGAAGTTTAATCGAAAAAATTTAATTAAGTCGGGATTAAAGCAATATCATAATTACAGTTACCGACAGGAAAGTGTGGGAGCATAAAAAGAGCTTACAAAAGTCCTTTATATTGGTTTGACGATAACCAAAACAGTATTAAACAATGAAACGTCTTTCGTTGAAATATGATTTCAGAAAACACTTATTATATTGAAAAATTATATTGAAAAGAAGCCTTTTTAATATCAACCCTATGCACTCGAGAGGTGGCTGCTGATAACCAAACGATAGCAATTTTGCAAGTTTTCGGATGCAAATAGTCATGTTTAAAAATTTCAATAGCTTTTATCTGAATTAAATGAGTGTTAAGATAAGAAAATTTTCTAATTTCTCTAATTTCAGTTTTGTACTTGAAAACTTTTGAAGACAGACAGTCGCCTTTCGAGTGCAAAGGGTTAATAATAACTTTATTATATAACATTGTTGTATACTTGGCTATCATTATCGCATCTACTCAAACAAACCTGCTGGTGTATATTAATTGTTTGGGCGAACTGATACCCTACGCAACTTGTATTTTCTAATGACTGGGTTGAATAATAATCGACAACACCTTTTTTTATATTATTAAATTTAATTCAAACTAGTGCTGCGATCAAGGGCTAGCGGGCGAGTGACCTGGTCGGATGCTTACAATGATCTGTCGCGTGCGATAAAAATGCTTATTATATATCTCGCGTAATCAGATGTTGGTAGATATCTTGCGTGATCGAATGTGACTAAATGTTTATAGATATCTGGTGTGGTCAAATGTTTATGTGATTTTTCGCGTGGTCCAATGTTTGTGTGATTGAATGTTTAGAGACATCTCAAATGATCTGAGATATCTTGCAGATATCCTTAGCCTACAACACCATCACTATCGAATGTTTGGAAATATCTCGAATAATCGCAGATATCTCACTGATATCCCCAGCTTACAATACCACCATTGTCTTTATTCTTATTAACACTTTGACTGCCACGTTGGTCATATATAATGCCGCGTCCACATAGAAGAGAACAGTTCGCGAGCAGCTTGCGAGCAGCACACGAATTGCTCGCGTGCGGTTCGCGAGCTGTTCGCCAACGGAAAACGCAGCATATCCAGACTGGAGCTCGCGAACAGTTACAAGCTTGTTCGCTCTGAATTCATGGGCAGTTCGCTATTAGCTTTTGCCACATACTGTGTTACAAACGCGTCCAGATACGCTTCGAGCTCGCGAACAGTTTCTTTGATGTACCGCTTCCTGAGCGAATACTGTTCGCTGTTCGCTGAGGAGTTCGCTGCTCGCTGCTTGCTGTTCGCGAGCTGTGCTCGCCAGCAGTGTGGACGCGGCATAACCGGCCATTGTTTCTCCTGTGACGCCACAGTGGTCATTGGTGACCGGAGCGCTTCAACTGCTTATAATTATAGGAGTTGAATAAAAATTGACGGTTAGTGCATTTTGAACATTATTACTAATTGCAAGATACTTTGAAGTAAAAAGTGCCCCATTGAACGATTAACCATTTTTATTAGAACACCGAAAATAAAAGGTTATTTTCTATAAAGTATTGCATCTAGGGGTGTATTCGCGTGGCGTCCCAAGCGAAACATTTGATTTCGGCGTGGCGGTCAAAGGGTTAACTAAGGACTGAACACCTGCTTATCACAATAGTCATCTCTTTCCAAATATATTGCCGCTAATTAATAATTCATCCATGTCCTTCATTCCGTAAGTCACTCGTGTTTCTTGAACTCCAATCTTTCCTCGCCTTATCTCATCCCTACCACTCCATTTTGAAAGGATTAGAACGAAACCCAAAAAGCAGACTTGTTCTAAGACAACCATATCGTATAGTTGTATTAAATCTGATTAACCTCGCAGTACAAAACTTTTCTCTCAAAAATCCCTCACGTGTTGTACTCATTCCATTCCCGCTACCGGGAATACAACTTACAAAGAATCTCGCTCACTACCCTCTCAAGATTCTCACAACACTGTCTCACGCGTGTTTCTCTCGCAACCCTGTATTTCTCTCGTGCATTTATTTCCTTTCGTTCCATTTCACACCCTTTCTCACTCGATACATAAAGACTTGTATTGGGAATGGGGTTTTATATTGCTAAATGAAATAAACTCTTATTTGTGAAATAATACTTAGATATTTATTGATACTTTTACATAGCACGAGGAAGGGCAATTTTGACCGCACCTAGCGAGTTTTGTCACAAGACTAGCAGAACGCAGTGGTCGAAATTCTTACAACCCCGTCCGGGTCCTTCAGCCCCATTGTTCTGTTTCTCGATGTTTTCGAATTTTCTAAAATGCCAGATGTGGCTTAGCTTCTTGGAAGAAGCTCTTGAGAAAGTACGTTAAGAGAAAGCTGGTTTATTGTTGATTTTTGCTTCGTAGTATTTCTGTATTCAATTTCCAACAACTTGAAAAAGAAATAAAGTAATCTAATAAAGTAATAAGGACTCTACAAATTAACCCTTTGCACTCGGCTGTCCCTTCTTATGGGACATCGTAATCCTAGCGTATGAGAGTTTTGCAAATTTTCAGACGTTAGTTCAGACCCGGACGTTAAATAGTCATATATGTAAATTTCAATATACGATTTGACTAAACTAAATGAAGTTTAATATACGTGAATCATAGAAAATATTTCGAATTTGAACATTTTTGAAGTTAGTATCATTAAACGACTAACGGTCACCTCTCGAGTGCAAAGGGTTAATAAATGGCAAAACATCGTTTGAATCAAAGAACGTAGATGAATTAATAAACATTTGGGAAGAAACAACTGTTGAGAGGATGACTATTACGATAAGCAGGAATGTTTTAGTAGATACGAGTTACGATAGGCAGGCATCCAACATCATTTATTGAATAACTCAATGTAATCCGAATTATGTCGTGTTAAATCTCATGTTAATCAGAAAAATCTAATAAATATGATAGCAATGTTTTCATTGCAAATAGCCATCGATAAAGAAAATTTCATTGTTGCATTAGCATTGTTTCATCGACGCGAGCACTTATCTTATCGGCTATTGTCAGATTTCAATCGCTACCGGGCAACGTAGCGTGGCGCATTAATCGCCTGAACAGTTTTAACGGGAATTTCCCTTAACGGTGCAGATGAAATTATCACATTTATCGTGGACCCCGGTTTCACATTCATCGCTGATGTGCTGTATACACTATTATTAATAGTATAATGACAATATTATTAATATTCTTAATAAATAGTATTAATATTGTTTAATTATATTTTAAAAGAGTGGACTTTCGATTATTTGGTATCACTTTAACCGATCACATTTTTGTTGACATGAAAACGACCAGCCCGCAGAAACATAATCAATACTTACTGCAATAAATGTACGTTTTATTGCATTGGTTATTGTTTAACATTAGGTTCACTATTGTTTCAGACTTCATGAGCAGAATTTGTAAAAACAATTGTTATTACTCCTAGCAATTTTTAATGACTTTTATTGATGGAGTAATTCGAACATACGCCAATCTATTCCCTTTTCAGCTCTGGAATTTCAAATTTTGTATGATAGAAATCCTATTTCTTAGTACGAGGGTAAATCAACTATTATCCGCAATTTGGTTAAAACTTTAATTGTAATACAAATAGGAAACGTACATGTACATTATTTTTCAACATAGTCCCCTTGCTTTCCAATGCACTTAGTCCATCGTCGCACAAGCTTCCTGAAACCATCATAAAATATGGTTTTTGGTAGAGCTGCGAGCCAAGAATGCACCGCATTTTTCACTGCTTCATCTGAGGTAAATCTACGGCCCCTTAATGCCTCTTTGAGTGGACTAAAAAAGTAGATGCCCGATGGGGTAAGATCAGGACTATACGATGGATGAGCCTCCTGACTACAAAAAACGGATCACTGAACGTTGTTCTTTTTTGGTGCAAACAGAAGCGGAGCAGCCATGGTTAGTGGCACGACAGTGTCACGGGAATTTTCCTCGGATTAGAACCTCAGATGATGTTTCGACCCTATCGTGGAAACTCTCGTAAGAATGACTCAGAGGATAGGGTTTGAAAAGAGTAACGCCTTACTTCGTGGTCAAAACGATAACTAACTGTTCTTCATTGTGACGCTCTTTTATATGGTACAATATTCGAGTGGTGGGGGTAATGAAGAGTCATCTGGACCGCAGAATGTTAATAATATAATCTGGCCCTGATAAACAAGGGGACAGGGCCTCTTTATGCCGCGTCCACACTGCTGTTCGCGAACAGCGAGCAGCGAGCTGCGAACTCCTCAGCGAACAGCGAACAGTGTTCGCTCGGGAAGCGGTACATCAAAGAAACTGTTCGCGAGCTCGAAGCGTATCTGAACGCGTTTGTAACACAGTATATGGCAAAAGCTAATAGCGAACTGCCCATGAATTCAGAGCGAACAAGCTTGTAACTGTTCGCGAGCTCCAGTCTGGATATGCTGCGTTTTCCGTTGGCGAACAGCTCGCGAACCGCACGCGAGCAATTCGTGTGCTGCTCGCGAGCTGCTCGTGAACTGTTCTCTTCTATGTGGACGCGGCTTTACAGTCAGATGTTCCTGGGTAGTGGAAAGTCATATGGAGCGCCGAATGTTGATAAGACAGTCCGGCCCTGGTAGGTAAGGGGATAGGGCCCTTTTGCACAGTGTTCGACGTGTTCAGTAGATAAGGGGGTTTCACAACAGCGACAATCAAATTAACCTAGCAGGATCTAACTTGTGCAGATATAACAACAGTTAAACCACGAATGCGTCATCTATATTTCACGACAGTACTATCAACATAAAGAAAAACATAACCACATTGCGGATAATAGTGAACTTACCCTCGTATATGTATATTATGAATAGATATACAAGAAATATCCGTAAATCTAGTGTTAAAAGACTTTTTTCTCGTTAATTCTGTCTTATATTCGTATTAAGTCTTTCAGTACTGCATTCCATATAGTTTTCATAGGACATTACCTGTAGTATAAGATAGCTTGTGTTATGATATTAATGGATTAACCTTTTCCAGTCCACTGATTTTATTAGAGTGTTGGTAGCCAGGTGCAAGTTAATTTTAAGAACGAACTTAATTATCGTAATTAGATATATATTCTACTCCTAAAAAAGATATGGAAGATAAACCCTTATAAATGTAGTGTTGTAGTTTTAAGGACTGCGACCTGAGAAATGAAAGCGAGAGTGATTAGACGAAAGTAAGGCCCATCGGAAAAGACTGTTAACCCATTCAAGATCGATTGCACACCGTGTGTGCAATGCATTTCCGAGGCTATGAGACACTATTGCACACCGGTGTACAATAGTAATGATGAGCAATTTTCAGTTATTCTGAGTAAAATATTCATCGGAATAAAATTTTTTTTTTTATTTATTTTTTTATTTTGTTTTAAATTGAATCCTTTGGACCGTGTTCTAAAAAATTCGCAGTCTCGAATGCGTTAAGACGAACAATTTACCGATGGATCATCAATGTCTGGGTGAGCTCGTTGTGGAAAAATGTAACTGTGTGGTGAAAGAGGGCAAGGACTATAAGGGTTTTCTTAAAGGAGGAAAGGACTAGTGTTGAATGGAAACCTGAATTGTGGAGTTGTATAAAGAGTTGAGAGCTAAACATAGAGCTGCGTGGCAGAATTGGGTTAGTAATGTGGAAACAGAGTATGGAATATGAGAAAAAATGTTTGTATAGAAGAATGAGTGTGACGAGTGTGTATGATAAACGTATGAGTAGACATTAAGATTTATGGAATCATTAAGGAATGAGTGTGGAAGTATGATCTATGTAGTTTGTATGCGCATGGTATTGATAGAGAGAGCAGCGAAAAAAGAAGAAAGTCTGTGTGTGATAACAGCAATCTTGGTTACGAGTAATATTGAGATATGTATATAGAGAGAGAAAAAGTGAGAGTGTGTTGCAGAAAGATTTTCAGCGTATTTAATATTGTTATGTTATATTTCATTAATAGTTATTACATAAATAAATTGAATTCATTATTGTTATGCATTTACTCGCAAGAAATTACTGTGTACTGTATACTTTGGTATCAATGATATTAATAATAATAATACTTTTTTAATCTTAAGACTTTAATCTTAAGACTTTTCTCTACATAATTAAGCAGCGGAAATCAGTGCAACACTTGAGGGATTTTTAAGAGAAGAGTTTTGTATGGCAAGATTAATCAGATTTAATACAACTATACGATACGGCTGTTCCAAGACAAGTCTTCTTTTTAGGTTTCGTTCTAGTTCTTTTAAGGATTGGTAAAACGGTGTAGCAGGGATGAGATAAGTTGAAGAAAATTTGAATTTCAAGAAATACGAGTGACTTAGGGAATGAAGGACATGGATGAATTATTAGAAACCTGCGAAATATATGGAAAGAGATGACTGTTGAGAGGATGACCATTGCGATTAGCAGGCTTGTTTGAGTAGATTCAAGTATGATAGCCAGGTATATGACAGATGTAATAAGAGAAATTATGCGTTTTTAAAATGTTACGAATTATTTCGATCCATTTTCGCAAATATTTTCGTACTGAGCGAGTTACAAAGCTGAGAAAAAGGTTTAGAGAAAAAATGTGCACTTCAAACACTATTTTAACAATATGTTCGTTATGCTTTACATAAAAACTGAAATTTCGATGATTAAAAGATACTTCAACTTTTTATCCTTTCTCTTTTCATTTGCGTTATGAATTTGTCCATAACTATGAAACTAAAGTAATCTAAGAAATAATATTGTTGTATTCCCGATAGCAGGAATGAGCGCAACACGTGAGGGATTTTTAAGAGAAGAGTTTTGTATGGCAAGATTAATTACATTTAATACAACTATACGATATGACTGTTCCAGGACAAGTCTCCTTTTTAGGTTTTGTTCTAGTTCTTTTAACACTATTCCTACCGACACTTCACGTATACCAATTCCTATCGCGACATTCCCACGTAACACAGACTACAAATATTTCTCAGAAACTAAACAATGAGAAAAGATGTGATTATTGAAAAATGTATTGTAGGTTTATTTGAGGAAAAGTATAAAATTTAAAGGCGGTTCGATTACGTTGTATATGTGAAATTCTAATCGAAATTTTAAAAACGGTCATTTGACTGGTCGTGGTAGGAATAGTGTTAAGGATTAGTAAAACGGTGTAGCAGGGATGAGATAAGGTGAAGAAAATTTGAAATTCAAGAAATACGAGTGACTTAGGGAATGAAGGACATGGATGAATTATTAGAAACCTGCGAAATATTTGGAAAGAGATGACTGTTGAGAGGATGACCATTGCGATTAGCAGGCTTGTTTGAGTAGATGCGAGTATGATAGCCAGGTATACAACAGTGTGTCAATGAAATCTGTCCAGTGGAATTGGACAGTGGCCCTAATTCAATCGAAATGCGTTGTCCAGTACCACTGGACAGTGGACCACAAAGAGTTAAGATCGTTTATCCAACCAAAGGTCCAGAACTAGAAAGGCGTATCCGTGGTGCAACAGGCAATTCACTAATAGTTGGGGAAGCTAAACAACGTGTAAGACAACATAACAGATCAGCTGTATACCCAACGGAAGCAAATTTTAACATACTTTTCACTAACAATTCATCATAAAAGGAATTTGTAGATAAGAAATACAAAAACTCTTTATATACAGGGTGTTAAGCTACTTGTGGGCTAAAATGGAAGGGCTGATTCTAGGCGTTAAGATAAGACAAAAATCAAGAGTGACGAAATTTCGTTAAATGCTTCATTAATTAGTTATTAACAATTAAAGATTGCGCAAAATTAGGTAATCCTTGGATTATATGTATATACACTGAGGAGCATAACTACAGCACCACCCCCCTTTTTGAGTATTTCGGACTTTTGGATAGGAATGCAAAAGAGTCGATTATACGAGGTGAAAGGGTATGATAAACAGTTAATATCAGAAAAGTTTTATTGTAATTTTCTGTCAATACAAACGATATATTCATACTCAAACTGATTTTTGTATTGTTGCACAACTATAGCACCATATCATTAAAGATACAATTATAAATTACAAACAGAAAAAAACAATTGATAAAAGATACAATTAATAATTTGTAGGTCCACCTTTTTTTGTTATAACCTGAAAAATGCGATTTGACATACTCTCAGTCAGCTTTTGAAAAGTTTCCTCGCGGATTTCATTGCTGACCGCAATTATCTCATTTTTCAGTTCTACGATGTTTTGAAACTGTCGATTTTCTGTATAAGCCTTCCTTACAATTATGCCGCAGACGTTTTCCATTGAATTTTGGGCAGGAGAACACGCTGGCCACTTGAGAACATTAATCCCGTTTGTTTGAAGCCATCGTTCTGCGACTGGTGTGTATGGCCGCGTTATCTTGTTGGAACGTCCATTTCGCAGTATTATTTTCATTAATAAACGGCAATAAATTATTTTGTAGTATGCTGATGTATTCTGTACTATCCGTCCGTTTTGATGGAAAACTCAGTTTCAACATGCCATTTATGCAAAACGCCCCCCAAACCATTACGCTACCATCACAGAAATTCCTTTTTGAAAATAACCGCGGTTCTTTTCGCAAATCTCGCCAATATGAATTGTAACAGATATTTACACTAAACTTATTATTTATCATACCCTTTCACCTCATATGTTTGATATTTTTCGTGTTCCCACTCATAAGTCTGAAACACTCAAAATAGGAGTGGTGCTATAGTTATGCTCTTCAGTGTAGTATAGCCTTGGACTTCTGAGATGAAACTCTAAGCGTTCGTTCAATAAACACCAGGACTCATAAGCTAGAAAGATGAGATCTAGTACTATAGGGGCAAATCAAGCGGAAATCCATTGTAAACGTCAACATAATCAATTAGTTTTTAACTGCTTGCTTCTGGTAGCATTGCCATGCTTATGTTGCACAATAGTTAAGAAGTAACGCACGTTTGTCGCGATAATAATAAGATGCTGACGCGACTGTTATATCGAGCTAGTAATTTACATGAAACAATAAAGCGTGGCATTAACGGTGACACAAGTACTTAGGGGAATCTAAATCGCACGCCCCAGAAACACCTAGGGAATTCGAGAAACGTGAGACATTAAACTCCTTGGTTTTTGGAATACAAAAATACAAAAAAAAATTATAATTATATTCATACTAACCAACTGGAACTATTTTTGCCATAATTGTTATTGCTTTTATTTAAAATATAAAAATTAAAGCCTATGTTATTTTTGAGACATTGGCGGAATGTACTATGGTATACTAAAAAAATAAAATAAAAATTATATATTCGTTTTATTCAGTTTTCTAGAAAATAATATCGAAAAGAATATTTACGGGGTATGAAAATATTCTAAACATTTATCATGCATATTCTTGTTGGTTTTTTCCACAAGCTACGCATCTTCGCTGTGTGTCTATTGGTTTTATGAGATGATCTATTTGGTCATAGCATATTTCTAAACTTATTCTTCTTCCAACAATTTTTGATTTTTGTGGACCAGGTCTTTTACGGCTATTTCACACCTAAGAAATAACCAAGATGTGTCCCAAAAATGGGACATTGGTGGATAATGAGTTAAACCCCTTGCATACCGCATTTTATTTCCTGATAAAAAAATTGGCCGCATAAATGTAAAGAATTTGTAGGAAGTTTAAATTTACTGAAAAATACATGCATGAAATATGTAAAAATCTATGAAATATTCACGCAATTTTCATTAATATTTAAAGAACGAGACAATTTTAGTTCAAGTTTCATTTTTTTAAGCTATGTTTAGAAAAATATAAATTTATATGACAATTAACAATTTACTGATCAATGCAATGTCACAGAGGAATTTTGAACAGGTACCAAACAGAATTATCTATAATATCTCATTGTTGCAATTATTGTTGTTAACAAAATATAATTAAAATCGTTACTCTGGATCATCTGCAATTTGTTAAACATTAAATCCCTGTTTTGAAAATCTACAGATTCATCCATTAAATTCTAACAAGATGGAGAAAACGTAATAATATTATCTAAAGGTTCTCTTCAATTAATGTTAATGATCTCTCATCGTTAATTGAATTCACGTGTTTGCAGTTAGACGTTTGTAAACACGTACCTCCAGATTGATGCACTCAGACTTCGAATTTGCTTAGTAAGTTCGTTTTTGTTACAAAGTCGGAGAATTCTGCGCCGATATGACGAGTTGGCAGTTTACGAATGCGTTAGAAGCTCATGAAATGCTAAGTAGACGGTTCTCTAAATGCTGGAGCGAATATGCTGCAAACATTGGACTGTTTCTTTATCCAGCTGATGTAAATTCTCTTTATTAAATGTGATAAAAACAAACAGCTGAACTATCGTTTCCTTAACATAAAAAGATAAACAGCATTTTCATACTTTAACCAGTTTCAGTCTTAATAAAAAAAGCACAACGTAAATTAAAATTTAATTTAATTAATGCAGTGAAACAATTTCATTACTAGAAATAATACTCCTTATTTACAATATTTAACAACTAAAAATAATTATTTGAAATAAGCTATCTATTGCAGTACGACCGTCAGGCTCGCTTTTATTAATTTAAATTCACCATTATTTCTGTTTCAAATATTTACATGCCTTGAAAATAAAAATCTGAATTATAATGAAAAAAATAAGCAACATTTGCAATAACATGCTTTAATGTTTATGAAATAATTGTATGAATTTTTCAAGGTATATTAAAATTAACAAAACGGTTTTAATAGATAATTATTTCTGTTTTAAAATATTATATCGATTCCTTGGGCCGTGAAGCAGCTATTGGAGAGTTGTAGAAGTTATTTTTAGTTGAAAATTTTAAGTACGTTAAATATATTCAAATGATTAAATTTTAAGTTATAATTATATCCTGAAATAACTATATTTTAATATGTTTCCTTTGTGTTATTAACCCTTAGCGAACGAATGCCGCCATATTGGCGACATTATAAATATTCTAAAAAAATTTTCAGTATGCTTTTGTATGGACATATCTGTTCATATATTTATTATTGCTGAAAATTTCCATAAAATCCAATAAAGATAGATATCCAATAAAGATATTAATTATGCATTTTTCCTCATTCTGGAGATAAAGCAATTAATTTCTTAATAATTCGTCGATCTACTGGTCATTATTCTAGAAAAATGTGCTCGTTCGCTATTCTATTCTAAAAGGGGCTTAGAATTCAAGGAAGTTGAGAAACATTGTTTGTACAATTTTTACAAATTTAAAAATTAAAATTGTTAGAAAAACTGTGCTTTAAAACATTATTTTTCATTTTATAGAGTTTATTAGTTAGACTTTCGAATGACTAGTAAATATAGTTTTAAGGTGCGTATTTACTTGTAAACAGTTCTCGAACACTATTCCATAGTCATCACCATAAACACTATAAACATTACTAACAACAAATTGGATATATTCTTTTTATGGATTCCTTGAAAATTTCAAGGTTTTTTCGATATTTCTTCATGTTTTATAATATACTTCAATTATTAAGAAATATACTTCAAAAATTTCTATACAGTAAAACCTCTTGTATATGAACTAATAAGGAAACAAAAGAATTTTTGAATAATAAAACAATTACTTTTTCATACACCAAACTCCATTTATTTAAATGGACATTAAAAAGATTTTTTAACATCTGTTTCATTGCTAAATTTCATAACTTCTTAAAATGAAGAAGAACAGTATTCAGATAATGGGAGTTCAAATACAGGAGGTTCTATTGCATTTAATAACGAGACGATCTCAAACTTTTGGCCAGTAGTGTACATATGACCTTTTGACAAGTAACCGATTATTTTGTAAATTTTTAAATGTAATATTAAAATAGCTTAATGTGAGATCGTATTCATATCAGTAATATATGCTGGAGGATGGAAAGTATATAATTTAGTGCTACAAAATGTTTTAAGATAAAGAATAAACAAAGTAATGAGGAAAATACATCTAATTTGGATCAATTGAAGGTTAATTCATTTTTCTATATCTATGTAATTGGTATCAGGTGAAAAATAAATTGTATATGCTATAGATTAGAATCGTTGAACTCTAAAATCTGTCCATTATAATTGAAAGAACTTACAAAAATAGAAATCTGAGAAAGGTATACATATCGCCTACCTGAGAAATATCGATTATACTGTATACCTATTTATAGATTGTTGAAGTTATATTTATAGCCATATTTATTATTTTTATTTGTATGAATAAATATGTTGAAAGCTCTCGACAAACTTTTTATATTTGAATTATGTTTAAAAATATTACTCTGTTATAAAAATGAAAGGATATAATTTAGAAATTCTTATTATTTACTATTGTTTCCATCCTGGAAACTTATGATAATTTAAATACACTTTACAAATTATTTATTATTAGTTTGTTATTAAATTTTTGTCAATGGCTTTTAAGATTGCAAATGATTTTATGTAACAGAATCATTAGATATTATTATACGTATAAATCCATCTATGATAATGTATACTGCTTTGTAAGCAATAATTATAATATTGTGGTAAATAGTTTAAAAAAATATGAAAGAATATATTCATTCAGTAACAGAAACAACATTTCTTGATCCACTTCGCAAAAATTCCTGTTTAATAAAATTTAGGTGTTTAAAAATATTAATAGTATAATACATATAATATATTATTTAGTTTATAACGATTACTTACATAACTAACATAATACATGACTAATAATAATAATACATAACTAACTTTAAAGTAATGTCAGAGAATAAAGCGTTAAATCATTTGTAGCAAATTGATTTAATATGGGTGAGATTCGGAAACCGATTCCAAAACTTTTGACCGGTATTGTACACACAGTACTGTCGCAAGTGAACGACGATTAAGTTTTCACAGTGTGAACGTCTATTTTATTGATCCTCGATTCAACCGCTTATTGGCCCAAAAACCACTCTGGGAACACCTGAATTACGGTTACATTTATAGCCGGTCGTAAAGCTGCTAAGTTATCACAAATTCACCCCTTCCTTACTGTACCACATGCCACAACGCGACTCGACGTTTGCAAGCGGGAAATGTATAATTACTTAGAATGTCGGATTGAACTGTAAACAGATTTAGATTTATCAAAAAAAGGGGCAACAACAATTTAGTTTATTGAAAGCAAATTAAATCAATATACACAGAATTTTGAGGTTAAAATTAAACATCTTAGAGTATAATATTTTTAATGAAAAATTTAAGAAGAAATACATAATTACTTAGAATATCGGATTAAACTGTAAAAAGATTTAGATTTTTCAGAGAAAGGGGTGGCAACAATTTCGTTTACGAAAGCAAATTAAATAAACTAAATAAATTAAATCAATATACACAGAATTTTGAGATTAGAATCAAACATCTCAGAGTATAATATTTTTAATGAAAAATTTAAGAAGAAATACATAATTACTTAGAATGTCAGACTGAACTGTAAACAGATTTAGATTTATCAAAGAAAAGGGTGGCAACAATTTCGTTTACGAAAACAAATTAAATAAACTAAATAAATTAAATCAATATACACAGAATTTTAAGGTTAGAATCAAACATCTTACAGTATATTTTTAATGAAAAATTTAAGAAGAAATATATAATTACTTAGTAAGTCGGATTGAACTATAAACAGATTTAGATTTATCAAAGAAAGGAGCGACAACAATTTTGTTTATTGAAAGCAAATTGAATAAACTAAATAAATTAAATCAATATACACAGAATTTTGAGGTTAGAATCAAACGTCTTACAGTTATGATATTTTCATTGAAAAATTTAAGAAATTAGAAATTGTACTTATCATACATTTTCTTCGATTAGAAGTTAAAATCGTGAAACATATTACACGAATAAATGCAATTTTTTAACTTAGAATTAAAACAAACCTCGACATTTTAAACATTTAATACTTTAATTAAGTACCTATTGGATATTTTAGTTAACAACAGAAGAAGTTATAATACCTTTTACTTTTTTAATTCTTGTAAGCATTTTACTTAAATTATTCTATAAATTTTACAAACATATATTTAATTATCAAATACATTTTATAGTGGAGAAGTATATGTATAATATAGTATAAGTTTCGTTAAATAAAGCAAATCCTATGATGAACATATTTAAATGAAAAAGATTTGTTTAAAGTAAACATAACTTCCCTTCTTGATTTTTTGAGTGGTTTAAGAAGCTTGAATAGCTCCTGCAATACATAGATATTTTTTAACCAATGTTACAAATTGTTAGACTTTTAATGCTGGTTAAGCGCCATAACATTATTCGAAATCTGACATGTTGTATTCGCCTGACATCAGGAAACGCGATCACTTTACACAAGCATATGCCAGTTAATAGGAATTCCTGCTATCCATCATCTATGATTGTATCAAACAGTTATTACTCGCATTCCATTTCATCTCATGGATCTTCTGTTATCTATGGTTAAATGTGAAAAGGTTAAACAGAGATACAGACAACCACAAAAAGCCTCTGTGCTGCTGTCAAGTACATATCAAACATTTGAAATAGAAGAATAAAGGTTTCGAATATTTGACGGACATTATCATAATCAGTTTGCTGGATAAAGTAAACAGGCTTTTAAAAATGATGATGTTTCTTTGTAAAATGTTTGTTTACAAAAATATATAAATAAATTTAAAATTCAAAAATTCTTAAATTGAATTGTAATTACTATGACTCATGGTAATCATCATGGAATGCTAAAATCAATAAAATTCATGACTATAACTTTAAAAATCACAAAAATACATATTGTGTATTTAATATAATTAAACTGACTGTACAGTAGACTTCATGATTTTGTGTTATATTTTACAAACGTCGCTGTTTTTTTAGAATCTGCCTAATTTTAACTAATAAATGAGTTACTATTCATAAAAGTCTAACATCTTTATGTTCATTCAAGTATTTAAAATTTTATAAATATATGAAGACTTACGTAGCTAATCGTAATTGGTTCATCGAAAATGTAAAACGATAGAAGTATATACATTATAGAAATAAATTAAGAAGTAAACTAAAAATTAATAAGTAAATGAAACCTGAACGATATTTATTTGAAGTAATAATTTTGAAATGAATATTTTAAATAATACTGAATATTATATCATTCTATGTTATACTCTTTATTTGAGCAATTAAAGGAATTTGATGCTGAGTGAATATATGTAAAAATAAATTTACGGATGGTATATTTGAGGGAGTAACGTTTTTTTATTAAATGAAACTTTGTACTTAAAGTAACTTTTAATGTATTCCGTGAAAACTTAAAGAAAAATTAAAGAGACCAAGATAATGTTACATGTTACATGTTACATGTTGTATGTTAATCTAAAATATAAGCAATAACAGTATATTTATAGTAAGAAGCGTAGTGTGGAGAGTTGTAAGCATAGTATAATAAGAAACATAATAATAATTATAGTAAACACTTGATGCTATGTGTTGGAAAAACAATTATTTCTTTCAAAATCAGGTAGTATGTAAAAAACAATACAATAAATCAAACATTTTGTAAAATAACAAATAAATCTACTATTTCAAATAGACGAACTAAGTCTTATACGATATATTTCCTAAAATGCTCATGCTATTTCAAAGATATATTTTTTGAAATAGCTCTGAAGGGCGACTGTAAAATAATATTGTTTGAAAACATTTTGAAACATTGAAAAATGACTAAAAATAAAAAATCATTGAAAAATACGTAAATATTCAGAAAATAAAGTAATTACGTTTCTCTCATTAAGCTCCTTTATTCAAACAAAGATGAAACAAATGATAGTTTATTTAAATATTTAAGGACTTCATATTCTCTGAGCTACCAAATTATGTAAACTTCGTATCGATTTGTTCAGAAATGAAACCTAATCTGGAGAAATCTTATTCTATGTTTTGAATAATAATTAAATTTATTTACCTCGATAAATTTAATTATTGGTGTATAAATAATATTTTATTGATTGAGTAAAAATTAACGTACAAATGTCATTATCAATATAAAGATATTTATAGAATAATAATTAATGTTTATAGAATAATAATTACCGTGTTTTAATCAATTTAATTATTGTTGTATGAATAGTATTTGATAGATTAAAAACGTACAAATACCATTATCAATAAAAAAGTATTTATAGAATAATAATTAAATTTATTGTGATCTAATAAATTTAATTATTGTTGTATAAATAATACTTTATAGATTAAAAATTAATGTACAAATGTCGTACTAGGTAAAAAAATGTTTATAGAATAATAATTAAATTTAGCGACGTAAATAAATTTAATGAATATTCTTAACGTAGAATAGGATAATGATTATTTTGAGGGATATAGTCAATTTTATTCTACTGATAAAATAGTTAGATCTGTTTTGGTCTCACTTTTTCGTATAGGTACATTTATACTTTCTGAAGTTTGATCTTCAATTCGGGGACACCCTGTATAAAACTTGCCTTCTTCCAAGATGACGTTAAATCATCTTGCTTTAATTAGTTCTCAGGTTATCAAGATCCATTTAAATACCTCTTCGCTGAACGTGCTCAAGTGACACTAGAAACATAGCGTGTCTTCCTTCACACACTTAATTACTGGCAAAATATATAATTAATGTATGTTCATGACTGCCAATATTAGATACATTTACCTTATCTTTTTTCTCATAGTTGACGCGTTTTTATCGTTCGAAAAAGCGAATAAAAAGTTGTTTTATCGAAAATCAATACTACTGTATTAGATGATTGAAGTAGTAAAGATATTTTTACTTTACGAGATATAAGCATCACTTAACACTTGGACTGGGGGTATATTTCATCGCCAACTTACGCGTGCAGCGGGTGTTTTCTTGTGAACCGCGTTGGATTTTGGTAATTCAGTAAATTTGTGGGAAAAAAGAATGCGAAGCGTTGTCTAGCAATGCAACAACACACATATGTCCCACATACATAACATGTATCTGTGACATTGTATATAAATGCATTGTAATTATACAATACCCACTATCCACCACAAATCTACTAAATGAGCCGTTTATTTTGAAAGTGGCCTAAGTCCATTTTTCAAAAAAATCGAGTTAGCTACCTTAATAGTTACATTTTTACATGATATTTTCATTATGAAGAAGATTGTTACTAATATATTTAAAATTATTAAGATTTTGTAACACGAAAATTTGCTGGTCAATGAAGTGATTAAAAAGTTTATTTTGAAAGTGGCCTAACTCCATTCTTGGTAAGAAAATGCATATTATTCACATAATAATTGTCATTATTTTAATAGAAACTGTAATAGGAAAAATAATTTACTGTTTATCCCCCAAGATTACTATCCTATCATCGAAAAGTATCATAGATGTAATAAGCTTTATTCTAAATAAAATGAAACAAGAAGATTTTTTATCAACAAAATTATTAGAAAAATTTTTAAAAGGGTAAAGAATTCTAACGGAGAATCAATAAACTGGTTAAAAATATGTTGGATGTGTTTTGTGAGAAAATTTAACATATAAAATTTTCTATAAGACATCAATGAATGAGAATGAAAATTTTAAAGTCCTGAATTTATTACGACGTCGGATTAGACTAAGAAAATTCGAAAATATTGTATCGGTACCACTTTATAAAAATATAAGACAAATTACAACAGCGAAATTCAAGGACATAATGGACCTACTACGATATATACCATCGGAACATCATGACTTCTTCAAATCCCTTTCAGATACACAAAATGTAGGTGAGCAGTAAACTGTTTTGTAATTTATTTAGTTAACAAATGTTCTGAACTGTATACATATTATTTTTACAGTGTTGTAAAGATATACAAAATAAATTGAGTATTGTTTTTTTCAATTTGAAGCATCTTAAATTATGTTGAATGGACTTGGGCACCTTAAAATTTTATAATGAATCTGGATGTTAATTTTGAAAGTGGCCTAACTCCATTCTTGATAAGAAAACGTATATTATTCACTTAATAATTGCCACTATTTTAATAGGAACTATAAATTTAACACCCTTAGATACACTTAAGCAGTATGACTCATTAGTATCCTATACGTATATTTTTAAATTCATTGAAACGCAAACTCTTAAATATCTCGATTTGAAGATAAATGGAGTTAGGCCAGTTTCAAAATAAACAGCTCAAATACGTATTTTTACGTGACCAGTGCTCCAGTGACAGACTGCGAAAAACGTAAAAGTACGTCGCCCGCAGTCTAAGTGTTAACACATTGCGGACCAAACATTTTATTGCTAACCATACCCAGTGGCCGGCTATTTTTTTGCGTCAAATATTTTTAAATTAGTGATGATTTGTTAGTAGTTAAAAATCATTGTCACGAGAAATATTTATTTTCAATAGCAACTTTAAAAATGAATGATTTTTTAAATATTTTTCAATAAGTAAAAATTTGTACAAACTAAACATTTTTCAAAGTATGATATTTAGTAAAACATGTAACATTTTTATCTTGAAAATCATCATCATCCTCAAAAATATTCATATTTTCGTCATCACTTGATGTATTTGATAAACTGTCCGCAAATATTTCTGTAATATTGTTAATCGTTTTGTCGTTATCCATGTTTCAGGGTTTCAACAAATTAATTCGCAATACAAATTACCAAAAACTGTCCTTGACTATCACGTAACAACTGTGCGATATCTCGTCGACAACCTCTAACGACGAAATATAAAAGACGAGATATCTCGTCAACGATCCCTAACGATGAAATAGGAAAGACGAGATATCTCGTCATCCGTCCGCAATGTGTTAAGTCAATACAGTGCATCATTTACAGAACTTTTAATGCATATTTACCTTAAAAGCTATAATCATATATTTACATTTATTATTTATAGTTCTTGGTGGATTTACAAATTTTATGTTACTATTTTTAGATTTAATTATATAAGGATACATAACTAATTTTAGTACGTTCATAGCGTCTTTTTATCCTATCTTTTTTTGTTAATGTCAATGAAATCAAATGCGCTAACAGAAATGAATGGCTAATTGAGTTGAAATTAGTTTGTTAAGAATTAGATGAGCAAATTTAATTTTTTTAAGAAATTTTCGGGAAAACAAAGGAGGGAGGACCATTTTGTATGGGAAGGACTGTGGTGTAATCATAGAGTGTGGAATATGAGAAATAATGTTTGTATGAGTGTAAAGTATGTATGATAAATGTATGAATAAACATTAAGGTTTACGTTTTGGAATGAGTGTAACGAAGTATGATCTGTGTGATTTATATATGCATGATATTGATAGAGTGAAAGGCAATAAGAAAAGGACAGTTTGTGGGTAGTGATAACAGCAATCCTGTTAACATGTAATTTATAATATATAGAGAGAGAGAACAAGAGAGAGTGTGTCCTAAAGCATATTTCACCTTATTTAATATTTTTGTTATATTTCATTGTGTTATTTATTACTAATAGTTATATAAAAAAGATTGTTTTTACATATTTACTCACAAGAACCATTGATTAAATAGTTAAATTACATTATCTATAAAATTGAACTGTAAATTTACTATTTAATCATTTTTCCAATAACAGTTATTAAATTAGTGTTTATAAGTGACATAATTTACACGTTTTCACTTTTGAGATGCTAATAATTTTTTTTATTAATATTTCCTTACATCCAATTGTATAATATAAATGTACATTTCTTTAATTATATCTAAACTTTTATACTGACTTAATTAACGTAAGTAATAAACAAAATATAAATAATTTTGTGATAACTTTATGTAGAATGACGCAATTTTATTGTAAAAAAAACTGTAGAATGAAGTGGTTAAACAAATTAAGTAAATTTATTTGACAAGTTATTTACAAGAATCTCTCAAATACAAATTTTTTAAACTTATGTAATTTTGTCTAATATGTACAATAACAGTAAAATATAAGACTTTAATAAAATTATGAATTTCTTTTATCGAAAAAACTTATTTTCAAGTATTTTTCTCCTCATTTGACGCATAAATTCAATTTTTTTAGTACAAAACATACATTGTTTCATCTTACATCCACAGATGTCTCAGTGAAATAAAATAATGTAATATAGGAAAGTACACAACAAAATAGGAAACAAATCACCATCCACTACCTACTATATGAATACAAACAATACAAAAACTAAAGAAAAAGATATGAATTAAACCCAAACACTACTTTGACCTTTCAGAAACACCAAAAAACATAATCAGCTACCTAAAAGAAATTCAACTATTTGATAAAATATAAGGAGGTCCAATAAGTCGCTAAAGACCTCGAAGTCGATGCCACTCTAAACCTTATATAATAATAATAAAAAAAAAAATAATATAGTGTTCGACAATTCTAAATTTTTACCGAACAATTTGTTGCGCAATTTTGTTAACGCACACAGAAATGCTGAACCACAGAGCTGGTAACCTCACCTGAGAGTTACAGTCATCCCCTCTGGCATCCCCTGTGACGCTTTACCACAAATGCTCGCGTTTCACATACCGTTGTAAGTGCAGACATGAACCCTTAGCCGGTAAATGTAGTCGCGAACTGTGAATACCAAGTGATATTACAATGAGAAATCATAAAATCAAAATTAAAATTGTTCTAATAAAACCGGATAGATAGACAAAATTTATTTCAAATAATAGCTAATTTGGACGAAATTTATTTAAAAAATAATAGCTTTGAAGTTAAATGGCATCAATTCTATTTGATGAATAATGCGTTTCAATTCGTGTTGCACTTTTTGTTTGATTAATTAAAGCTAAACGAATATTTGTGGAAATAATAAGTTCAAAAATTGTAGGTGTATTTAAGAAAATACATGTATTTGTTCACATGTTCTTCTTTTGTAATGCACAGCAAGAGTTTTCGTTTTATAAGTAAAAAGCTTGAGTATAACAGGTATAAATAATTAAGGTATTAGTCAATTAACACCTTCATGTTTTAAGAATAATTACATTTTATTCAAAAGAAAGCATGTGGTTTATTGATAAATGCAAACAGTTATGTGAGTTAGATTATTTATTAATTAATATTTTGTGTAATTACCTTACCTTTTTAGAACTGCTTCAGTCCATCTTGATATAATATTACTTATTAACAATTTTGCAATCATTTTTGGCAATGTACATCTATTTTATTTGATGATTTAACAATTTTACATGATTTGTATTATCAACAGCTGTTCCCTAGGATTAATATCATAGAAGTATACTGGAATAATATGCTGAATGATTATAAATTTCAAAATGTAAAAGATAATACAGTATTTTTCAGAATTTTGAAACTTAATAAATATGTGATACAATTTCAATATACTACAAGTTTGTAGTATACTTGAATCACTGTTTATAGTATATTTATTGTTATTTGTAGTATATTAATAAGCATTTATTAAAAATTATGAATTTCTTAACCTTAAATTCTATAAAACTGCATATCCTGCTGTAAACAAAATTAAAGTGAAACTACTTACTTTCAATATATTTCATATTCTTATTACCTAAACTATTTAAATTAAAAATTGTTCTATTTGAAGACAAATGTTTTAAAGAGCTAGAATTTTCAATATTTTTTAATTAATAGTTTTAAACAGTAAAGAATATTCATGCTCATTTAACATCCAAAAGTACAATGAAATGCAAAAATTTTGCATATTTTCCATTAACCATTTTAACAATCAATGGATACGGTAGAATAAAAAACAGTAATAAACAACATACAGGAGCGAACAAAATTTTAAGACCAAAAGGTCAAAGAAAATAAATTAATTAATTACTAAAAAATAGCACAATAAATAAAAATCGTATTCTATGTTAATCAATAGATAGTGTTCTACCACAATGACAACAAAAATAAGTACATAAACAATATTTACATACCATAAAACTATGTTTTGCATTGTTCTGTCGCCTTAAATTTTTGTCCGCTACTATAAATCTAAAATTCTCTTTGTCCAAAAACTTGACTAAAAACCTTTATTCATTGAAACTCTTAAAAACACTTATTATTTAATGAAATTCTAATTTGTTAAACATCAAACAAATTTAATTTAATTCTAAAATGTAGATACCTTTACTAAAATAGCACGTAAATTGAAATACCGCTTTAAATATTATTGTGCAGTTTTCTTTCAATTGATGTAGTATACATATATACAAAATGAACATCATCGTTATCAAAGAAGACGTCAACTTTCCTTCATGCAGCTTTAGCGCAGCAATACAAACGAAAACTACCCTTCATCGTGCTTACAGCACCACCCCAGTTGTTGGATACGATCCATTCTCTTTAAGAGCGGCGCACGTTCTACTTTCTCTGCCAGCCAGCAAAAAAGGGAATCAACGAAACGAATCTAACCCTTTTTGAAAAATCTCACGCCTCATCGAAACGCTAAGCTCGTGTGCTCAGGCATATACAAGTGAAAAAATTCACGATACAAAATTTGTGAAATTATACACATTCGATTCTGTAAAAAGCACAATTTATTTTTGTATCGTTATAATCGTTACAACTTCACTTTTGCGCATAAAAAGAACTTAAATTAATGTTTTAAATTTAGTAACAATAATTAATAATAAATTGTAGGAAAATTATTTATCCTTGAAGAGCTATGAATTTCAATTTAAAATAATCTGAAAATATTAAATATTAAAAAATTACTTTAAACATTGTAATGGTTTATCAAAAAGAAGCTGAAAATGATTAATTAAGGTATGTAAATTTAAAGATTAACGCTTTGCCCTCGAGAGATTACTTTTAGTCGTCTAACAATATTAATTTCAAAGATTTTCATATGCAAAATATTTACTAAGATTCCTTATATTGCACTTCGTTTAGTTTAATTAAATCGTACACTAAAATTTACATATATGACTATTTAACCTCTGAGTCTGGCTAATAAACAAACTAACGAAAGTCTGAAAATTTATAAAACTATCGTTTGCAATGCATTATCAATAAATACATTGAAAAATGTAGATGAGATAATGTACGTTAATTAACAACTGACAATGAATACTAATTGATTCTTGGGTCTGTTTACAACATCCTGTATATAATATAGTATATGTACACTAAATATTTGTTCATCTATGCTAATTCTTTAATATATACATTGAACTTCAAAATATAAACAAATCCATAGAAATGAAAATACTGGAAATAATTTTTGTAAATTGTTATACTAATCAAAACATAAATGTTTAAGTATCTAAAAGCTATTTTCACTATACACGATTTTTATTATTCTCACGGTAAAAGCACATTAAATTAGTAATTCTTCTACTTTAACTGTATCATTTTCTGTTTAACACTATAAACTTCAGTACCAGATGTAACAATATTAATTAAACGTACATTTAAAGTACGAAATGTTAAGCCTTAAGGGATTCTCTTAGGATGCATATCATAGGACTTATGTACATGTATACACGTACATATAGTAATTCGGTGGATCGATTACCGAACATCAAAGTCAATAATTATGTATCTCCCAAGGGCTGTTTATGCCTCAAGGGTTTTATCTACGTCATTTACTATCGATTCTATTTGCCCACCTTATATTAAACACAGACATGTATGTACATAATAAATTATTTTGAAATCATAAAATTAATTTGAAGTCTGCATGCTGCTGCAGATTTTTTTTGAAACGGTGACAAAAAGATTTATTATGTACATATATGTCTGTGTTTAATATAAGGTGGGTAAATAGAATCGAAAATAATTCGAAAATAAAATAAAAAATAATTATTGATTTTGATAAAATTTTTATGATTTAAAAATAATTTAAGGTTTCTTTAAGAAAATAAATGCTCTACGGAAAGTATTCTTTTCTTCAAAGCATCGTTAATTAAGAATGAAATTATGAATAAATTCTACATCAAGCTAGAAAAGTGCTTTTTTAACAAAAGGTTTTTATTTTCTTGATTTGCAAAGAACACAAGAACATAACGATTGAGTAATTTTACTTAAAATTAAAACTGATAATAATTACAACATAATATTTACATTACCATCTTCCACAACTAAATCTTAAAATTCCATGCTCAAGGTCTTGATAGACTTAGAAAGCTCTTAAAGCTCGTGCTAAGCATTTTATCTGCTCAAGATCTTAAGCTAATTTGGTTACTTCGCCATGTCTACCCTCGTGTCTCTGTCGTCTCTTAAGAACTTAAGGAAGGAAAGCCCAGCATCCTGGTACAGCAAATTTTTGTGTATAAAGTAACCAACAGCGGCGATACATGAAATGTAAATCTTGAACTTTTACGATACCTCGTAGATCGGGATAAAATTAAGTTACATGAAGAATTTTAATAATTTTTGAAATATTTAATAATAAATGTTGAATTCATCCACATCTAAGATGAATGCCTTTAAAGTAAACACTTTGCACTCCTTTGTCGAATGTGACTTGACAGTTTTTGTTATAGTAACTCCTACGTCGATTCACACTCACCACTTTGGTTTTTATCTATTTACAGAAATTGTCTTATGTTTTAGTTAAAAAATTTAGAAAATTCACAAATGTAAGTTACAATAAAGTTTGAGAGCTATGTTTAATATAATTAATGAAAACGATCGTTTAAAATGAGTATCAGTCGAGGAACTGTCCTTTGAAGTAAACTTCAAACGAAACACCTAAAATACTAGGGAGTTATTGGAAATAAAATTGAAAAATAATTCGGAGTACAAAGGGTTAAAAAATTCTTAGTAGTTATACGTTAGGTTAACATAACATTAATGACAATTTTTTACTACAAAAATAATAAAAAAGATTTTAGATACTATGATTATCTTATAAGTGTTATGTTTACCATTTATTACACCGCATTATGTATCGTTTTAATAATATAAGAGTACTAATATAATATTAGAAGAGTACTTACTTTTAGTTTCGTGTTGCTATACCTATTAATTATTTTATTTTCCTTATTTCCATAAGTATCAATTTAGTTTCAATTTAATATTTTTATACACAGATGTTTCAATTTACACACAGATACATTTCAATATACAAATACATATTTCAATACACAGATCCAATACCTGCACTTGAGAACCATACTAATCCAACTCCATTCCTTTCTTCGAAATTATAATGTGCACTTCATCTTTACTGTCCCTTTTTTTATTTAGTAACATGATAAATATATCGCACTCGAGAAAGATTAGTTTTTCAAACAATGTAAAGCACCTACTTGGAGTGTATTAAATTATTAATAACCCAATAGCAGTAATATAAGCTTCATTATTCTCTACAGACAATTGAGAATACACTTTTGTATATTTATGAGAGTTTCCATAGCTTTTCCAAAGTAATTATACGAAAAACATGTTTTCTGCATCGATTGTCACTTCTGTAACAAAGATGCGATATGTAATTGAATTTTAGAAAAAGAAACATGATTTGTGTTAGTTTAATTTTTAAGTATAAATGTGATATACACTAGCAATCACAAGTTGGGACCACTTTACAATTTGAACCAATACTGAATTTTTAATTTTCCTATTAATCCGAGGTTAATAGCTGGATCATTCTTTACTAAAGAGTCTTATAAAGCAAACCTACTTTAAATCCTCTTTTTTAAAAATTGTTTCATTTCTTAATTTAGTCCTAAACCTTTTAGTGACAGTGCATAATGTAAAATTTATCCTGTGATTCCTATTCAGGGTGATCTGGAACAGAGAAGTTTAATCGTTCTTTTCAGGGCCTGGACTGTATGTAAAACTTGAAACGAGCGGATAGGGAGAAACTTAATTAATTGAAAAGTCTACTTTCTTGAAGGTTGGAGGAAGGAGTTCCTTCACGAACTAAAAAGATGTAAATGCTGATGAGTTAACGGAGAAAGTCGATGGGCTCTTAATGTTAGTGTAATTAATTTATTACATTTTATTTACATAGTTGTATTATATATTAAATAGTTAATTAAATAGTCTTTTGCTAAATAAATTCAAGAACTGATGTGTTAATGGAAAGTCAATGAGTTTTTAATTCAGGGTGATTAATTAATAATATTTATATTATATTACATCATTGATCCAGATATTATGTAAAAAAGGATTTTTCGATCAGTGAATTTTTAAGCATACCAGCCATTACACTACTGTTATTGGGTTGGAGGGAAAGTTCTGTCGTATTTTCCGTTTCCGTTAATTCATGTGGAACCCAAACACTTTGCTTTAACACAAACCCAAGAGATTTGATGTGATCCCCAACAGTTGTATGATGAATGCCAAACTCTTCTGCAATTCCTCGACTTGTTAAATGTGGATTATTTTCCAACATGGATCGCAAAACATCATTATCGATCTTGGATGGTCGTCCAGATCGATCACTTTCTTGGAGGCTCAGATCCCTGGAACGAAATTTACTAAACCATCTTTGACAAGTACGAACATTTACAATATCTTTTCCAAATACCGCACATAAATTTTTACATGCAACGAGATGCGTTGCTTCTTTTTTGGAATTCATACAAAATGCGGTGTCGTAAATACACTTTATCTACTGACATGTTCTTCACTTTAAATATGAAGGTAAAATGATGAACGGTAAAAAAGGACTCCTTTTATATTATACAGCAGGTAAGAAAACAAAAAGAATTCCCATTGACTCATTAGCCAGATGTTTTTTTTAATTACAAGAAAAATTACCTGCCTATTTAAAATACGACAGAACTTTCCCTCCAACCCAATACAAATATACAAATTTCTAGTAAAACACTGATTATACTTATAGCCATATTTAGTCATAAGATTAGTACTAAGTCTTTCGTATTTTGTATAAATGTAAATGTAATAGCGTAATGTTGACATGCACAGCACTGTGCATGTCGCTAATAACCCCGTATAGGATTTTACAGCTTAACCCTTTTAGTGCCGAACGACGATATATCGTTGCGTATACCATGGCGCCTAACTATTTGCAACGCGAGAGAGCTCTATCTCAAAATAAATTTATAAAACGTTATAAATGTTTCAATTTTTTCTTTTATTCCGTAATATGCTTCTTGTTGAATTTTGTAAATATCATTCTTACTTCCGTTTTTACGAGCTTTTTCCCAAACCTTAGCAAATTCGTTAAATTTGCTCGGTACTAAAAGGGTTAACTAAAAGGGTTACCGACAATTATAGTGTACTTTTTTTGCGTGGAAGAGATCAAATTGAAAATTAATAGATAGGAAACAAATTTTTATTTATAATTGTTGCAGAAAATCATAGTAAATTTTGGAAGCTTGATCACAGTGAATTTATAAAGCTATTATGAATAATCACCAGTTGGTCATTTTGTCTACTCTGGTAGTTCTAGTGTTAATACAAAAAAAAATATTGGAATAGTTTCGGCATACACATGATATTATAACATTTACAAATTTGATTGTTGTTTCTGTTTGATAATACACGCTGTTCACTTTTAAACGTTTTTAAAGGCGTATGTGATTCTATCTAATACATGTTAACGTAATCTATTACCTTAGGAATGTCTGATATTTGTTATAGTACCTTTTAAAAATGAATTTGAGTAAGCTGTCGTTGAGATTTGCATCATTGTTCATTATGCAGTTGATTAATTATGAGATAGTTAGAAATAATGCAGTTTAAGGATAAGAATTGATTTCAGTAAGTTAGTGCATCTGCAGTTGCATTTTGTTCACGGATAAATGCATTGTCTTTTGCCACATACGACAGATATATAATAAATATATAAATACCAAACAAATAACTCATTTGTATTTGGAAGAATTTCAATTTTATGAAGAGGAAGAATTATTTTAGTAGATTATAACGCCAAACATGGATAAGAGTTGTTTAACACAAAAGATTCAGGAATTTATACAAATTTCTAAATATTCAATCGAAGTAAAGCAGCAAAAAGCGTAAAACAGATGTAATTATAATAGAGAAATAATAAATATATAAATAAGACAAATAACTCTAACTAATTTGGAAGGATTTCAATTTTTTAAAGAGGGAGATTTATTTTAGTAGATTATAACGCCAAACATGGATAAAAGTTCTTTAACACAGAAGATGCAGGAGATTATACAAATTTCTATATATTGAATCGAAGCGAAGCAGCAAAAAGTGTAAAACAGATGTAATTATAATAGATATGTAATAAATATATAAACACCAAACAAATAACTTTAAGTAATTTGGAAGAATTTAAATTTTATGGAGAGGAAGATTTATTTTAGTAGATTATAATGCCAAACATAGATAAGAGTCCTTTAACGCAAAAGATACAGGAATTTATATAAATTTCTAGATGTTTAATTGAAGTGAAGCAGCAGAAAGCGTAAAACAGATTTAATTATAATAGACATGTAATAAATATATAAACACCAAACAAATAACTCAAAGTAATTTGAAAGAATTTAAATTTTATGGAAAGGAAGGTTTATTTTAGTAGATTATAATGTCAAACATGGATAAGAGTCCTTTAACACAGAAGGTACAAGAATTTATACAAATTTCTAGATTTTTAATTGAAGTGAAGCAGCAAAAAGCGTAAAACAGATGTAATTATAATATAGTCGTTACTTCCAATGATCTTCGACGAAGTTATATTATCACTAGAGCTACCAAGGGGGTCGAAATGACCCAATTTGTAATTTTTCATAAAAACGCGGTAAACTTACTGTGGTGTCTACACGTTTGAAAATTTACTGTGATTTTTACTGTGATCGCTAAAATTTGTTTCCCATATATTAAAATTTTTTTCGTACAGCTTTCAATTTGATTTCTTTGTCTCCAGTAGGTATACTTTAATCGTCGATAGATCTAGTGCTAATGCCAAAATAAATTTGAAACTAGGCCAATGTCAATTTCCCACATTTATCGTCGGATCTGAGAACGAAAGAGCATCGCTGTGAGGCAGAAAAAAAGAGAGAGAGAGAGAGAGAGAGAGAGAGTCTGGGGAAAAAATTTCAGAAGAAATTTCCGTATTTCAGGACAGCACTGTCCCGATTGTTGCAGACCGAGTTTGGGAAAGTTTCCAAGGAAGTACAGGATGTATCGTAAAAGCTTCCATCCCCTAGAGGCCAAGTTCAAGATTTATGACGCCCGAAGAATTCAAAAGAAACAAAATACCTTTCTTCGTCACTGGCAAGAACTTGCAATGCATTTTTATTTAAATGTGAGAAAGAAAGTTCATTAAGCTTTGAAGAAAACAAATAATGTAATTATTGTAAATGATAATCGCAAAGTTAATAAGAGACGAATACTTAGCCTCAGATCCAATATTTTATATGAAATTACAACTTGAAACTGTAGTCTGGTTGCAAGCTGTTCTTAAAAAATACAGAAGTCTACAGTATCTCAGAATATCGATCGGATACTATTCTAAATTACGTTTCTATCTCATTGAAATATAATCGTCAGCTTTAAGATATACTAATTAATTAAAAAATTCAGAAAGCGTCAAAATGTTAGAAAAAATTTGTTAGAAAAATAATTAAACAAGCTTAAACAAGTTTAGATTTAATAACAAATGTAACTTAACCATTTGATCAGTTCTATGAATCACTGTAGCAGACATTCTGTGCCTAGAGATTTTCTCTGGAAGAAATAATAAACGAGTTGCGTAGAGTGTGGAGTAATTTCACAGATCTGAAATGTTTATTGTGCTTGCAACGTTTAACACTATAATTTACTGGACCAGTCAAAATGACTGGTTTTGCAATTTCAATTCAGAACTTCTACTGCATGTAACATTTTCTTTCCGAAATGATGTCATGATTTTTGTAGCTATAACTAAAGAATTAGTTTTATGAACTTGATATTATTTTATATACATTCGTAACAAATATATTTTTTGTTATTGACAGTCGAAATTACTGGTACATGTTTCTGTGATGAAATGACAGAGCAGCTACAACAAGCGATAAATACTACAAAAGTTTTTCTGCATGACGACAGAATATACAGGGTGTTCGAACAAAGCTAGGAGAAAACTGAAGGGGCAACTCTATGCAACATTCTAAGACGAAAATCAAGAGTAACAATTTTGCGTTTGACGCTTTGTTTATGAGTTATAAATAATTTAAAAAATGGTCTATTTTACGCCTGAGTGCAGGCAAATGGGGCAACACGGTAGGTAACGTCGCTAGCTTCACAGTGATGCTATCTGCCGTGTTGCCCCATTTGCCTGCTCTCAGGCGTAAAATACATCGTTTTTTTAGTTGCTTATAACTAATAAACAAAGCGTCAAACGCAATATTGTTATTCTTGATTTTCGGCTTAGAATGTTGCATAGAGTTACCTCTTCAATTTTCTCCCAGCTTCGTCCAAACACCCTGTATAATTCCGGGAAAATCATGATGCAATACGTGTTGCGGCCCTTAGTAGAAAAACCATAAGTAGCTGTACGTAAATGGTGTCAAATAGGATATTGCAACAATAATAGAACAACAACTATTTGCAATATATGCAAAAAAAATGTATGCGGAAAGTATACACAGAGCAAAATTTACATATGTAAAAATTGTGGCTGATTAACTAATAATAATTAAGCGTTTGATTAATTGATAAATTCTGTGAATCTGTTTATGTATTACAATTAATATTATTTAACTTATTTTGTCATTTTTTAAATGTGAATAAAAATTGGAAACCCCACTAAACACTTTTTCTAAAGATCAGGCATTCTGACTGGTTTTGGTACAAATAGGTATATTTAAATGGCTGGTAAATCTGGTGTTAAACATTTTACATTTTCCAGATTTATTGTACTCGAAAACATAATGTTTACTTCAATATAAAAACTTAATTTATCTTCTTAGATTTGAATTATTAATATTAAATAATATTGAAAATTTAATATTTTTCTTTAATATTAAAATTATATCTTATCTGAAATAGCCCAATAAGTGTTTACATACAGTTGCCAGCAAAATTACACTTTAAGTGTAAAATATTGGCAACTTTTACATGGTATCTTCCTTTAATGTTGATGACACATTTTTCATTAAGTGCGATAACTTAGTAAGAAAACAAAGAACACGTTAAATTTTGAGGGTTCTGGGGAAAGAAAAGCGAAAGGGTAAACGTGAAGATAAAAAGGAGATGGCTGATAGGAGAGTGGAGAAAGAGAGTAGAGACATAGGGAAAAGATGGAAGTATGAAACTCCACTAGTAAGTTGGTCTTTCTACACCCTTGATAACAATAATGGAGGTGGTGCATGTCGAAGATGTAGGAGTTACTTTAAAATGCTGTAACTTTGCAAATAAAGGTTGTAGTGACTTGATTTTACTTTTAAGCTAAAGGGGAATGTCGGAATTTTGCAATATTATGAACGACATACTGGAATAAAATTTTTGCAAATCCATTTTGCATATTTACAATAAAATATAAATAAACTGGAATCAAAACTTCACAAAACTTTGAATACAATTATCGTAGATAAAAATCAATAAAATTTATGATTGCAACAACTGCAATAATTGTGTACAGTAGAGCTTCTCCTATATGAACTAACAGGGAGATAGAAATATTCAGTTAACAAAATTTTCAACTAATAGAACAATTGCTTTTTCTTATACTAAACTTTATTTATTCAAATGGATATTAAGAAGATTAAAGTTCGTTTAAATATTTGTACATCCTACATCATTCTTAAAGAGAATAACTATTATTGGATGAAACTCTGTTCAAATAATAGAATATCTGGATATAGTATTCAGATAATGGGTGTTCGGATAAGGGAAGTTCTACTGTATTTTTTGTTTTTTTTATTAAGCTATAAAACCCTATAGAGGTTATTATTAGTTATAGAGGTTATTAGCGACATTACGCTATTACATTTACATTTATACAAAACACAAAGTACTTAGTACTAATCTTATGACTAAATATTATAGGAAAATTCTGCTTTAACGACTTTAGTAAAGCGAAAGATGGGACTCAGATGTGAATAAATAAAAGTGAAGTGATTATAATATTAATAGCATATATTTTTAAACAATTTAACAGTAACAACTTAAATGACTTCACAACTTAGCAACTTCAACGTTCAGAATCACACTCTTTCTACGTTTACAATCAAAACCTTTCTTTCTTGACATTAGTCAAACACTTTCTGCCACGCGCTCGCATTTTCCACATCGTATATTCTTCCAAACACTCGTTTCCTTTCTTTCTAATTCTAAGCCTTTCTCACTCAATGCATCCAGTCACGTTCACCCAAAGTTTCTCAGTCACGACGTTTTTTCAAGTGCTCATCTTTCGTGCCTTAGAAACACTCGAGTCCAAACATTCTACATTCACATGACTATCGCTCAACTCAACCACTCTTCGCATTTTCCTAAAATTGTAACCACTCAATCGTATTCCTACATATATATATAAAATAGTTTAATATTATAAACAACTTTTCCACTTAGCAACTTCGACGTTCTTACTTCTTTCACGATCACACTCTTTCTGCCACGCACTTGCATTTTTCCCGTCATATATTCTTCCAAATACTCGTTTCCTTTCTTTCTAATTCTAAGCCTTTCTCACTCAATGCATCCAGTCACGTTCATCCAAAATTTCTCAGTCACGACGTTTTTTCAAGTGCTCATCTTTCGTGCCTTAGAAACACTCGAGTCCAAACGTTCTGCGTGAACACGACTATCGCCCAACTCAAGCACTTTTCAGACTTTCCAAAACTCGCATCCACTCGATCGTATTCCTATATAATACGGCTATAATCGGTGTTTTGCTAGAAATTTGTATATCTCTAACTCTAAATAAACATCATAATTTTGTGTTTCTGATTTACTTATAGTTCTTCATGAACAAATCTGAGAAATATTGCTATTTTTTCAGAATCCGTTTCATTTTATCCGATACATAAATTAATGTCCACACAATGCCCAAAGTCTTTGATTTTTAATATTTGAAGTTTGACTAACGCGTCATGATTTCTATGGCTTACTGTAAATTTTCTTCGTATATTTATAGACTTTTCGAGGAGAACGAGGAGCTGCTGCAGATGTTCTCGCGATTTTTAAACCTGAACTCGGACGAGGAGCGATATGACATGACAGAATTGGGGAAACACGCGGAAAAAGTAATGGGCGCTTTGGACGAAGGCATCAAAGGCCTCGACGACATGGATGTTTTCCTGACCTGCCTTCACCAAGTCGGGGCCACGCATACGAAGATCCCCGGCTTCAATCCACAATATTTTTGGGTAAGCCCATAAGAAACTGTACAGGGTGTTCGGACGAAGCTAAGAGAAAATTGAAGAGGTACCTCTATGTAACATTCTAAGACGGAAATCAAGAGTAACAATATTGCGTTTGACGCTTTGTTTATTAGTTATAAGCAACTAAAAGAACGGGCTATTTTACGCCTGAGAGCAGGCAACTGGAGCAACATGGTGGGTAACGTTAATGGCTGCGCAGTGATGCCCCATTTGCCTGCTCTCAGGCGTAAAGTATCCCTATTTTAATTGCTTATAACTAATAAACAAAGCGTCAAACGCAATATTGTTACTTTTGATTTTCGTCTTAAATTATTACATAGAGTTACCCCTTCAATTTTCTCTTAACTTCGTCCGGACACCCTGTAGAAAGTTAATTTGCTTTTATCAGTTTATATGAGCCTAATTCGCTTCAGAAATAATAGGGCAACTTACAACTCGTACCAAATGAACTATTATTTCAACCACTGAATAATAATATATAGAACCTTGATATGACAATTTGAACTAATAGATACTAATTAACAATTAGCCAATCGAATGTGGAGATCTCCAATGTTTTCTTCAACAAAGCGCTGCCATTGATTCTATTTACTTTTGTTACTAGTTAGTCTTGAACCGCTGTTGTTCACAGTTTGTCAAATGCATTTTCTGCTTTTCCAACGTTCAATTTTTAATCAACTCAGCACTGATCCAAGGCTAACTAATAACAAAAGTAAATAGAATCTACGGCAGCACTTTGTTGAGGAAAAAATGGGAGATCTCCCTGTTTTGTTGGTTAAGTGTTAATACAGAAATACTAGAAAAAAAATACTATATTTTTTCATTTCTTTCATCTTTTGGTAATAATAGATTTTTAACACACGTATCTTCTTTTCGAAGATATAAAGCAATATTCTTTACTTATTCTCGTTAATGTTTAAAATCTCTTCAGTAGTGTTTATTAAAATAATAAAGTACATGTACAAAAAATTATTTTATTCAAAATGTTAAACGTTGCTATTACAATATTTTGCTTTTACTTTATGAATATAATAGTTATGATAATAATTAAAATGTATCGAACAATACTTCAAAATTTTCAACATGTTGAAATGATTTTCTATGAAATTTCAGTACACGTTAAATATTTAAAAATGATAGCTATTACTCTCATCAAACACCATGTTCATTATGCATATCTTCCTTAAAGTATAACTAAAATATAACATTAAACTCATGCGTAAAATATTTTAAAGAATTTTATATAATACCCACTAAAAGTTTGGGACTACAATTTGAGTTTTGTATCCATATCCAGTTGACTGCAAACTTTTTTATTAATATGAAATTAATAAAAATACTGCAATGGCTAACAACAGTTTTCTAAAGTTTGATAAATCTTTCAGTAAGATGTTTTCTAAGGAAATATAATTTTAAACTCTTCATTTTTAATTGTTGTATTACTTGAAATGCGTAATGGCTCTAAAATCTTGACCGATAATGTATAGATTATATTTTAATTTTAGTAATTGAATAATCAAATTCATTAAATAATAATGAATAATATATATTTCATATCAGTAATATTATCAATAATAAGAATAATAATCAATATTCATTAAACTATTCAGTATTATTTATAAATATTGTTTTTGTTAAATGAACCGTAAATAATACGTTATTCAAGTAGAACTCGTGTAAAACGATGTTTCTAATTTTAGGAAACATTTATTATCGTTAAGTAAAAGGTATAAAAAAGCGCACCCGTAAGATGAGAAGCTATTTAAAACAAGAGACATGTCGACGTCATCCTTTTTTGCTATAACACACGGCATTTTAACATAAACGGTATTAAACAATGTTGTTTACTAACTACTTATTCAATCGAGATAGATTGTGCATATACATATTTAAATATTTAAAAATTCATATAAATGTGCTAAACCTTTTTGTTAATTTTTTAGATTGTCCAACCTGTTTCTCAAATAATTTCTAATAAAAGAATGAAGCAACTATAAATAAAAACGATTATTAAAATTATATCGTAAAATTATTTAATAAATATTTAGTAACAAATATTTCACAAGTGAAATTTTAAGAAATTGTTTTGCTTTAAAGAAAGTTGTTTAAATTTACATTACAATGTTTTATTATAATATTTTTAGTGTTTCTCAGTGTTCTATTAAAAATTTCAATTTCCAACAGTAGATATAGTACAGTGCGCGACAAAATGATAGCATAGCCTATGATTTACAGTGTTTCTCGAGTTACTTCAAAGCGGTATATCTCGGCAAAAAAAAAACATTGTACAATTAAAAGTCAAATTTGACTTTATAGGCGAAGGTTAATACGATACGATGCTATTTACAAAAATATTGGACAAATGTTACTATCTATGGAATATCAACGTAAATATAGGGAAAATCCGTACCTTCTATTCATTTATCTCCTAAACTTAACAGTAAAGCTCTTCGTGGACAATAAAAAGTTCGGTGAGGTGTAAAAATAGACACGCGATTTTTTTCTAATCTAATTGTGATATCCGATATATGATTAGATACATTTTGTAAGAGTAATCAGAATATCATATTTTAACCCTTTGCGGACGAGTGTCAGATATATCCGCCCAACTCTCGCGCTGCGGCTGGCGTTTGTCTGTCGTAAACGACACGTATAAAATACACATGGGTATACTAGCCTAAGAAGTCAAGTTGGCCTAAATTTGTTTGTTTATGATTTTGTTAGATTTTATGAAAAACTTATTTAAATACAGCTTTAGTTTTTATAACACAAATGCGCGACGTAACTATTTTCTTTACTGCTCCGTCCGCAAAGGGTTAACAGTTGTATTCAATGAATGCTATAGCATCCACGGCGATATTTGAGGTTATATAAAATTAAATGTTGCGTAGCAAACAAATTATTATTCATTATGCCAGCGACAGTCTTGCACCCAACAGGCCCGGGTGGCCGAACTAAGCGCAGGCAAGGCCATAAATAGGACCCCTAGGGCACTTTAAGCCGTCATGCGCCTACGCTGAAAACTTTCCAGCAGTTGCTCTCCGCATTACATACCGACTAGAAATTACCTCTGTTAGACACAAGCGTTCGTAATTGTAAATAAAGTACATTTATCAAATCACAAGTATATTTCATCAATTCACAATCTACCACTCTAACGTCCTTTCTACAAGATTAAGTTCTGGTAGAGACAGAGAGCATCGAACGAGCTTACAACTCGCAACCCAACGACGCTCAACATTAAATCAATAATAATTGGTTTTTAAATTTGAATGCTATAGCATCTATGTCATTCTGTATCACAATGAAAATGAATGCTATAGCATTCATGTCTGCGAACGTGTTAATGCGGCAGGCGGCTACCTTTGGGATCAGATTTGAATTCAACGCGTGAAAATGAAAAACGAAGTCTCGTTAATCTCTTTTTTCCCACTCGCGCTATCATTTTGTCGCACCTAGCTTTCACAAAAAGGTTAAATTTTTCGTAAAAAATATAACCTGTGGTTAATCTTTATCTGTATTATTGAGAAAGAGATACTGCATACAAAACTACATGTATAAACTTGTATACATTACGTTAGATTCATGAAACACTAAAAATCATATGTTGTGCTATCATTTTGTCACGTACTGTATTCAGTACAGTAGCAAACTCAGTTTACAGTTAGAATTTATACATATAAATCATTTATATCATGTCAATAACATTTATCTATTCTGGGGAATTTCCTCTGTGTGTAAAATCTAGACATTCTTTTGTTTATACGACTGCAGATAGGTCTTGATTAATGCAAATTCAAATAGCATGATATTCGATTTAGTGCGAATTATAAAATGCGAACGAAAATCAGTTAATGCTAGAAGAATGCGATAGGGATACCAAAGAACGAAAACAAAATTGTTTGCACTTGAGAAATTTGAATATATTCTTCAAACTGTAAAATAAAAACTAATAGAATAAAGTGATTTGTGTATTAATATTTCAAGAAGACGCAGAGAGTACAGTTTATGTTGCTAAATATACTTTGAATAACAATAAAGATGTTCTTATTATAATTTAGTAGATATATAAAAATGAATATTTCACATTTCCATCAAATTGAAACCAATTACTATATTTGATATACTTGTGAGGGTTACTTAAATTCTTTACAAAAAGGCCGTTCGTTCATAAAATACGTCTGCTGTCTTACTGAACCAACTATGCCCTTTTTCTCATGCTTTTATGAGCGCATCCCCACTTTGCACTTTCCCGAAAAACAAACCCGCCGTTGGTGCGGCCCTGGAAAGTGTAAGCGGCCGTGACCGAGCCTCGCGCATACTCGGTCCCAACCCTTATTGGGGACCTCTGGTTTATGGGGGCCCTAATGAGCACTTTAGCTATCGTCACCCCTGATTATCTGGTTCCTCTTACATACTATTAGAGTGTAAATTACGAATAGCGCGATCAATCCTTGGGATTTATTATTTGCACTAATCGAGACCTATCTGCATATTCACATGATACATAAATAATTCATGTTGTGCGACATTAGTGTTTCTTCGTACCATCTAACATTTGAACTTTCTTGTGTCTTCCACTGTGCATTCAGGAACCTATTATACTTTATACTACTGATTACATACAGTCAGTCACGAAAGTTTTCGTACACTATTTCACGGGAAGATGTACCTAACACAGAACTCTTATTTTAATGAAAGTTTGTGTACATGTAGAGCACAATGGAATGTATATGGTGCAATTTTTTCGCCGGCAGGAAATCTCTTTAACACTATTCCTACCGACACTTCACGTATACCTATTCCTACCGCGACATTCCCACGTAAGACAGGCTACAAATTTTTCTCAGAAAATAAACAATGAGAAAGGAAGTGAATATTGAAAAACGTATTATACGTATGTTTCAGGAAAAGTCTAAAGTTTACAGGCGATTAAATTTTGTTGTATATATGAAATTCTAATCGAAATTTTAAAAACGGTCATTTAACCGGTCGTGGTAGGAATAGTGTTAAGGGGGTGAAATCAAGACTTAAAATGTATTAGCCATCTTTCATTTTTTTCATGCAATGTTCTCTGAAACTTTTTTTGCAACAGAATGATAGAGCGTCAAAAGCTGAACACTTTTTATAAGAAAATCTTTGCTTTAGCTTGCACTGTTACAACGTTATAGAAAGAACAAAGGTCGTTGCAAGCTCTCTAATGGCATTAAATCAGCTGAAGTCAACCTTTACTCTGCTATTTTTTTTTAGTTTTTTAAATATCACTTCGTAATAATACAAGATAGGACAAAACGTTTCCTATAAAAAAATGGTCAACTTCTGGTGTTCTATCACTGTGTTGTGAAAAATGTTCCAAAATTCAGTGGCTCCAAAAAGTATTCGTACTCTGTATTATAAGGAAATTCATCTACTTTTGAAATTCTGATTTCAATGAAACTTTATATGTGTATAGAGCATGGTGTAATGCATGGATTAATTTTTTTAGCGGCAAAATATCATTTAAGGGGCCTGATAACGAATCTCGAAGTTTCAGCGATTTTTCACGCTTTGAATACAAGCTTTTCTGTGTTCTTTTTTTATGGCGGAGCGATAGGGTATTAAAAATTAAACATTTTCTATTTGAAAGGTTTTGCTTCATCAAGTACCATTACAAAATTGTCTTTTGAAAATGAGAGAAAACTCAGAAACTTCAACGCTGTTTTCACTCCTTTAAAATGGCATTTAGATGAAAAGAAGAGATTAATTCATACGTATACTATTATGATCTACACACCCACAAAGTTTTATCAAATACTCCCATCAGACTCAGAATTTCAGGGTTAAACGAATTTATTTGTGACACTGTGTACGAATACTTTTTGGAGCCACTGTATATTGTATCAAAAAAATGAAAAAGTGTTGATACTTTTGGGTCTTGATTTCACCTCCTTAAAGAAACTTCTTATTGGCGACAAAATTACTTCATATGCATTCCATTGTGCTCTACACGTACACAAACTTTCACTAAAATAAGACTTTTAAGTTAGGTGTATTTCTCCGTGAAATAGTGTACGAAGACTTTCGTGACTGACTGTATGTACAAAGGTAACATGATTAAACTCTGAAAAGTAACGAAACAATGTTTTACATTCAGAAGTACTAGAGGTACGTTTCTTAAAATAATATCAATATTTAGCTATTTAATCAATTATACCAGTTTTTTTTACACTTTTCTAATCATGTTATAAATGTATCCTATCACTTGGCTAATAGTTTATAGGTGCAAGGAGGAATAAGAATTGACATTACATGTTGCAACAACTTAATTATGCATATGCATATCCAACGCCTTACTATAATATAATACTATTGATTATATACCTTCCTATACTATGCCTTTCATTTAATTAAAACATTGCTGATAATTATAAAATATAATTCAACTTATAGCAGTGTTTGATATAAAATATAGCTTAATTGTGTGACAAGTTTAATGAGTTGCTGTGTGTTGAAAATATTTCGAACTAAAATTTACTTAAATATTTACATAAAGTTTAAGCTAATTGTGTTTAAGAATACTTTTCATTATTATAGTTTTATAACTGTGGATAGTAAGAATTAAAAATAATATTATTACAATTATAATTATAAGTTCTATTAATTAAATTGTCAAAAACATCATGCACCGTGATAAGTACTGTGTACGTAATAATTCCAAGCATCTGTCAGTTTAACAGCTTTTAGCCATGATTAAACGTCTTGATACAGCGTACGCGAGAGTATTCAATTTCATGCAGAAAATATCAGTAGCGTGGTAAATGACGTCCTAGCGTTTAATAATATAATTTATAGACCGTGTAATGCGAAAATTACAGCGACGCTTTATTTTCGCAGCAGCTTTCGTAATTCCGGCAGTATACCTGCAGTGACATTAATTTTCTGTTCACTCTGAACCTTGTTATTTGATTCGAAACGAGCTTTCACAGCGGTCGTTACAGTTGACAATAGAACTTTCCTTTAACTACGTGCTCGCTTAATTAACTTTGTTTAAAAATTTATTCATATTCGAGTTTAATAAAAAGGTAATTATAAATTAAAATATTGTTTCTTAACCCGTTCTTATGAAAGGAATTAATTAAAAGTAATTAGTAAGTAAGTTATCATTCTGATGCTTTAAAATAATTATATATTAGGTTGTTCGGAAAGTAATTTCGTTTTTTTTATGAAAATGAAAGACGACTTTCTTATAGTGAATAAATATTTTATTGAATTATCTATTGTCCATTCGATAAGTTTAATCTCTCAGTGCTGTCATGAGTTGTTATTCGCTAATTTGCATCAATTAATTTGCCTTTATTGTGTCTTCGACAGCATTAACTGGCCTTCCAAAACGTGGTGTATCTTCAACGTCAAAATTGCCGATTAGAAATTTTGCAAACCAGTTTTGGCACTGGCGTTCTATCAATTCATCTTCTCCGTACACATCGGATAATTTTTTCCTCGCTTGAACTGCATTTTTACCTTTTCGATAGTAAAAAAGTAAAATGTGCCGGAAATGTTGCTTTTTACTTTCCATATTTGATAGAGCACCAATCAAAAACTACTGGAGAGAATCAACCGAAACTTTTCACTAGTAAGCCTTGCTACATATGCTGTCAAAATATATAATGATCATGCGGCTTAAGTGTGAAGTTGGCTATGAAGAAATACAATTAAGCCCTGCGTTAGGAAAGAACGAAATTACTTTCTGAACAACCCAATATTTATCTAAACTTAAATAAGTATTTGGACTCCCATATCCGCGAAGAATCAATTTAGAATTAACCCTTTGCACTCGAGCAGTTTCATGCGTCCAAAGTATAATATTTAACAGATTTTGTTGCATTCAATGGAGAAATAAATAAATTGGTGAAATTTTATTATTTGTACACGTTTGTTTCAACATAAAATGATTGTAAAAGTGCCTGTAAAATCCTTCCCTAATATAGTCGAAATCGTCTCGAGTTGCTGGTTCGTCCGAGCGAGAAAGGCCTCAAGTGCAAAGGGTTAATTTTATAATCCTCAGAAAATAATTAAAACCGTGGATAATTACGAACGTCACATACAATAAGTGATGGTTTTATTTACAAAATACGGAAGAACTATACATATGAAAAACCACAAAACATGCACGCCGGGAAAAATGACAGCAAAACAAACAAACTAACGTAAAAACACAGGAATAGCGTCTTTACGTGAACATAGCAAATAATTAAATATAAATGACGTTAGAACAAGAAAAAGAGAACCACGAATATTCTGGAATGCGTAATTTGAACATTCATATTCCAACAATAAGGAACAAAGGTATTCGTACCTTATGTTATAGCATAATTCGCATAACAACTAAAATGAAGGTTAGCATGCGTCTATAGCTTAACCCATTAAGTACCAACTTTTTTTTTAACAATATTGTTAAACGAATTTTTTACAGAATATGCACAATGAGAAACACATAAAAAATAATTTAAAAAACATTTAACTAAATGAAACTGCAAATAATTCGGTTTTATATTTGTTTTCAGATGGAAACATTGGGACTTATAACGTAAAAATTTAATGCATTAACCCTTTGCACTCCGCGTCATCTCGGACGTGTTAGATGGACGTATCCTCGGTTCCTCAAAATCACTATTTTTTTATACATATCTTGGTAACTGTACCATATTTTGATTTGATATCTTGTGCCATTTTAGCAGAAACCTTCATAGAAACATGCATTCCTGAAAAGGTTGCGCTGGGATAAGTTGATTCTCAAGGATCACTAATAAATTGTAATGTCCCCTGAGAGGGGACAACGGAGTGCAAAGGGTTAAATAAAGTGGTATTTAATGAATTAACCTCTTAAGTGGCTACGACAGATATATTCATCATCAATATACAGGGTGTTCGGACAGCCCTGGGCTTAAATTGAAAGAGTAACTCCCTGAGACATTCTAAGACGAAAATCAAGAGTAACGATTTTGCGTTTGAGGCTTTGTTTACGAGTTATAACTAGCTAAAGATATCGTTTAATCCGGACCGTTCGACTCTTGAGAGCGGGTAACCGAGGCAACTCGGTCGGTAACGTCTCTGAGTCCACAGTGATGCTCAAGCGTCGAACGGTCCGGATTAAACGATATCTTTAACTAGTTATAACTCGTAAACAAAGCCTCAAACGCAAAATCGTTACTCTTGATTTCGTCTTAGAATGTCTCAGGGAGTTACTCTTTCAATTTAAGCCCAGGGCTGTCCGAACACCCTGTATATATACCTATCGCTGTATAACAAAATGCCTAAAACGAATATATTCGTATAAAGTTAAATAATGCATAATACCATATCTAATCCCAATATATTCACTTGAGTATAATATACATATACAGAGATATTCTTATTTAGTTTCCGCTTATTGTTTGATGCGGATAAAAAAAACTAGCCGTTTAGACATGCATTTCGCTAGACGAAATAAGCCACTTAAAAGGTTAATTAAATGAATGCTGGAGCTATTTTTTACCAACAGAAAATCTCTAGAATGAAACTGAACCCCAGTAGTTCCAGCGCTTTTTCATTTTTTAAACACAGTTTCTTTTTAATGCTTGGTACATTTTTTGCGACAGAGTGATAGGGTACTAAGAACAAAATATTTTTTAAAGGAAAAGTGTTGCTCTAACTTGTATTACTACAAAGTTATATTTAAGAAACCGAAAAGAAAATAGCATTATAAGCCCTTATATTTCAATCAAAAGATTTCAACTGATTTCTTACTGTTGGGAGGCTTGCAACAACTTTTATTCTCTTTCTATTTTTTTAATGGTGCACAGTAAAATTTTTTGTATCAATAATGTTTAGCTCTTAGTGTTCTATCACCCTGTTGAAACAAATGTTCTAAATAAAGCTACATTTAAAAAATGAAAAAGAACCTCCGAGGCTGAATTTCATCCCCTTAAAGAGATTTTTTGTCGGCAAAAAATAGCTTCATTCGTATTCAATTGTACTTTACGCGAACACAAACTTTCATTGAATTCAAAATTTTTTCATTTTGTGAATTACCTTAAAACATTGGGTACGAATACTTTTGTCCCTCGCTATATAGTGTTATTTAAATTTCTGGTTAAAATTAATATTAAGGGCTTGCAACATTGGTTATTTTACGGGTATGAGATTTTTTCAAAACTTATCCCCAAGTACTTCTAGTTTCGAGATAAATTCGTAACAAGCAATTTGTTGCTATTTCTATTGTCATATAGCGAAGCGATCATCTAAAAAAAATAATTTATTTTTTCAAAAACATCGATAAGACACGAGCCTTCATTGTGCATGACTAACAGCACTATTAGAAAGTTTTTATTACTAACCATTATTAACACTTTGCGCTCGAGAGGTGACCGTTAGTCGCCCAATTATACTAATTTCGAAGATTTTCAAATGCAAAATATTTATTAAGATTCACTTCTATTAAACGTCATTTAGTTCAGACAAGTAATATACCAAAATTTACATATACGACTTGTTCAATCTTGGAGTTTGACCAATGAACAAACCAATCAAAGTTTGAAAATTTGCGAAACTATCATTCGATGACCAACAGTCGCCGCTCGAGCACAAAGGATTAAATTGTTGGTTGTTAAGATAATTAAATAAGTTAATTAAGTTAACTTTATAAGTTTTCAGTTCAGTTTTCAATGTTTAATTTGTTAAGATAATCAAATAAGGTAATCAAGTTAATTTTTTAGTTTTCAGTTCAGTTTTCAATATTTAAGTTATTAAGATAATTAAATAACTTAATTAGGTTAATTTTTCATAAGATAGTTATATAATACCATGTCGATGTTAATAATTTAACCGGATAGTCCGTTGTAACTAACAAGGAATGTATCTTATACTATTGTAAAAACCAATTAATTTGATAGATAATTATAGGAAATTGCTCTTGTAGAATAATTAAAATAATAATAATAATTAAAATAATAATAATAATAAGACACTTATTCGTGCTGTATCGTTTAATTAATTTTATTTTCAGAAAATCGAACAGCCCTTCCTGCAAGCCGTGGAGCGGACCTTGGAAGACCGATACTCGGAGAACGTGGAGAGCATCTACAAAGTGACGATCAAGTTCATCATCGAAACATTAATCGACGGCTTCGACAAAGCTCAGAACGACAAAGCACAGAGCACCACTTCGAAGTCCTAGTCGTCTTGGTCGTAAGAGATACAAAAATGCTTGCCGATCGTCGCTTCGTCCTTCGTGACAAACGCTGAAACAGTCTTCGGAATGGGAAACGATCGATACCTGAAGAGAACGCGAACGAGAGATACCAACTTGGTCGTTTTGTTCGTTCCAAGGTATCCTCGTTTCTTCGTGATCCGCGATGCGATCATCGTCGATCGAACAAACCGACAACAGACACGAAGACAAAAGGATAATTGTGTGCGACAACACGTTAACGTCGAGTAACGCTCTTTTTTACGGGGGCACGGACGGTGTCCCATAGTTGATTAGGTTTGAAGAAAATGAAATCTGTTTCCTTCGAGCAGGTCTCGGGCATGGGAAAAAATAGTTATGGTTATTGTATCGCGCGCGCGCGCGCTCATACACACACATACACGTACACACACGATCGTTTCGCGTTGCGACAAGCAATGAAACTAATCGTGGACTCACTCACACAAAATACTCTCTCTCTCTTTCTCACTCTTTCTCTCTCTCTCTCTCTCTCTTGACGGCCAAAGAAACCACAAACCGACGCAGAACCATTTAACATTCATCGACTTCCGGTTCACGGAGGAAGCTTGTTTGTGTAATTATTTCTATCGCTGAACACGATCCCATAATTTGTTCGCGGTAATTCATACCTAGGTGTGATAAACGCGGTAGGCTGGTATCGTTCGCGAAGCGGTGAAAGGGAGCGAGTTGACAAAAATAGCGGTACGCTTGGCTTTCGCTTCATCGAGCTATCGATTATAGAATTTGAACGATGTAAGTATGATACACACAGTATTGTTTCTAGTTAAACTGTTGCTAGGAATTCGAAACCGTGAATTTTAAAATAATTCGTTTTCTAATTCCATATAAAATTATTGGTATGATTGTATTAGGAATTGGGGTTTTATATTGCTAAATGAAATAAACTCTTATTGATGAAATTTATTATTTTTTATTATTATTTCTCAATTTATTTATTATTATTTTTTAACTTATTTATTATTATTTCTTAATTTACTTATTATTATTTCTTAATTTACTTATTATAATTTCTTAATTTACTTATTATTATTTCTTAATTTATTTATTATTATTTCTTAACTTATTTATTATTATTTCTTAATTTATTTATTATTATTTATTAATTTATTATTACTTCTACGTAACACTAGGAAGGGCAATTCTGACCGTACCCAGCGAGCTTTGTCACAAGACTAGCAGAACGCAGTGGTCGAAATTCCTACAACCCCTACTATATTCTTCCAATTTTACGTCAAATAATCTATTAGAAATGGGGTTTCATATTGCTAAATAAAATACATTCTTATTTGAAAATACTTTGATTTATTATGTTATATAACACGACGAAGAACAACTGTGATTGAATCTTGCGAGCTTCGTCACAAGACTAGCAAAGGGCAGTGGTTGAAATTCCTACAACCCCTTCCGGGTCCTTCAACCACTTTTGTTCTGTTTCTCAATGTTTTCGAACTTTCTAAAATGCCAAATGAGGCTTAGCTTCTTGGAAGAAGCCCTTGAGAAAGTACGTTAAGAGAAAACTAGTTTATGGTTAATTTTTGCTTCATAGTATTTCTGTATTCAATTTCCAACAGATTGTTTCTGGTTCGCTAGACTTATTCTTACTTAAATTTAAAGTAACGCAAAAATCTTAGTTCTGAATGGTTTGTATGAATAAAATTTGGAAGAACAATAAAGAAGTAATGGGAAATTGAAGAGGATAGATAAAATAGATCACTTTTCTTGGTGTATTGCTTGATGGATTTATGTCGTTGTGTACTTCATAGGTAGAAAAGATCGCTTTTCTTAGTGTATTGTTTGATGGATTTAGATGTGTTGTTCTGTACTTCATTGTTTAAATATTTACACTTAACGCTTACGTAAAACTGATACGAAATTCAGTTTTATTTGAAAGTTACTCGTTGAAATTCAGAATCATGGTATAATCAAAGTGGTGGATAATCTCCAATTTATTTTACTTCTTTTTGTTCAGCTTTGATGGATACATGTGAATGATTAACGAATGACTAAAGGAGCTAAAAAGAAATGCTCTTACAAAAGAATTGTCTTTTTGAAGCGATTGGTAATGCGAAGCTTTTCTTTTAATAATTTCGAGTAATTCCATTATTTTGAAAACAAAGATTAAAGTTTAATCAAACAGACGGTAATGAATGTATTATTTCTAGAAACAAATATTCCTCAACAAAATTTTTGTCAGAGTAATGTACAGTACATATACAATTACAAGAGTTGAGAATAAAATTAATGTTGAAAAAATATTTTACAGTTAAATCACAAAAATAGTTCTACGTCTTATGTTACTGCAAGCAGCCCGATAGACAATTTTTAATACAATTTTCAACTGAAATTTAATAAAAGCTTAAAAAAATAAAATGGCCACAGAAAAAGCAGATATATATACATACATATACTAAAAATGAAAAATTTATATTACTGTAAAAATGTTGAAAAAATATTTTACAGTTAACTGTTTGGAGCATGGTGGGATTAAAAATGTCCCACCTCTTTGATGCACGATAATGCACGGTGGAGCATTTTTATTTGTTTAAAACAGTTGGTAATACCATAAAAAAATGTTATAAATATGATCGCTTGTGTTGGCAAGTTTCAACATGTCAATGCAGGTTAGTATAGGTTTGTTTAATTTAAAATATAACAAAATTCCTGTGCTACATGGGTCTATTTATTCTTTGAAATCCTGTGCCTCAAAGAATTAAATCACAAAAATAGTTCTATGTCTTATGTTACTGCAAGCAGACCTATAGACAATTTTTAATACAATTTTTAAGTGAAATTTAATAAAAGCTTAAAAAAATAAAATGGTTACAGAAAAAGCAGATACATATACATACATATACTAAAAATGAAAAATCTACATTACAGTAAAAATTATTCTTCGCTAATAAACTCATTTAAAAATTACAAGTTTATCTATTAATACAAATATGATAAAATCAATATAACAATCAAGATGTGCGATAAAAATTAAGTCCAACAGTTTTCATATAAAATTTCAGAGCAAAAGAAGAAATATTTTGTGTGGATCGCATCATGTTTAAAAATCATTTCTTAACATTTAATTCTACTTTGTTTTCGTGATCGATTTTGTTTATATCGAAAACGATTATAAAAATTTTGTAACATTTCATACTTGAATGGCTCGGAAGTCACCTTATTTACGTGGAAATCTCGTTAAGTACCACGCTCGCGTTGAATGCACCACTCTACCTTGGAAAAGTGCAAATACGTATATTCGCTTACAGTAAACTCGAATGCATCTGAAGCGATTTCACATGCGCTTCTACCTCTCAATACACGCTCGATAATTGATACCAGAATACTGATTACCTTGAACCAGTCAAAGTCGATTGCTGCTTTTATTCATGAGAACCTTGGATTACGTAAGTCTTATAAAATACATCGTAACTCTCGTGGCAGAGAACATTATTGATCAAACGCATTATAAAAATTGAAATCGTAACGTTTCAATTAACATTACATTCAGTGGATTAAATGTGACAAAGGAAAATTCTTTTACTTTTTGTTTTCATTTAATCCTTTGTAGCGCCACGTGACCTAAAAACGCTCTATTGTAAGGCGACCTATTGTGTTTTATCACTACTCGATTGCACTTGACTTCTGTCTGTACAATTAGATTAATCATAATTTTTATATAATTAATAAAAAATACAGAAACATTCAATTATGTAGCGTGTACACTACCGGCTAAAATGTTGGTACTGTTAATTTTCTTATTAATTCAAAATTAATATTGAGATCATTGGTAGCAGTTTTGTGTATTTTTCATAGGATTTTGGCTGCGAAATTTTTCAAGGATATAGGATTTTTAATTTCTTTACGTTATTTTTTGGGATTACTGTACCCTTGTAATGATCTCAAACTTTGATGAACAGTATAGGTGAAATCAGATAAAAGAAACTTAAAAAAATTAATGAAACTCAACTGATTACTCATTAAAAATCTATTGTCCCTACTTCTTATGTGAGAATAGAAAAATTAGGTGATGCTACAGAATGTACACTACTCGCAAAAAGTTTGGGAACACTATAAGTATGTAGTTCAATCAAAGTACAACACAATAAATTGAATTTTAAAACCGTGTACGTTTATTAAATTTACATTGATAAATGAACTGAAAAAGATATAAATGTAAACGAAAAAATTACTGGACTTAAATATTGATAGAATATTTAATATATATATAAAAAAAAATGTTCATGAAGGGTATAGAATTTTAAATACTTTATTTCTTAGAATTATTGTACCCTTGTAATGATCTCAAACTTTGATGAACAGTATAGGTGAAATCAGATAAAGAAAACTTACAAATGTTAATGAAATTCAACTGATTACTCACTAGAAATCTCTTGTCCCTACTTCTTATGTGAGAATAGAAAAATTAGGTGATTCTACAGAATGTACACTACTCGCAAAAAGTTTGGGAACACTATAAGTATGTAGTTCAATGAAAGTACAACACAATAAATTGAATTTTAAAACCGTGTACGTTTATTAAATTTACATTGGTAAATGAATGGAAAAGGTTATAAATGTAAACGAAAGATCACAGGACTTAAATATTGGCAGAATACTTATATTAATAGAATAAATTGTATGAAAAAATAAAAAATTTTCCATGAAATAAAGGATATTTTTGAAATTATTCACAAGACTGTCGAAGAATGCCAAAAAAAGAACATAGCAATACAATCACTTTGAGAAATAATTGTCTAAAATTTTCAAAAACTGTTTTACTGCTTTTAAACTCTGACAGTGGCGTACATACTTCCACAATTGTTCGCAAACATGATGCAAAATGTACTTGCACACATTTTTGCAGAAAAATGAGGATTCGTAGATAGTTTGCTATATCTGCCACGTCCATACAGCTGTCGTTAATTCGTGTGTCACGAAGCGTTTCAAAGTCGCTTCGTTACAAGGGAGCAATATTGGAAAGTGCTACAACGGGTAACAAAGAAATCGATAACCTGTATTCCCTCAAAGTACAGAATCCATTAGGTCGCTTATGAGCGTGACAAGATGCGATGGCACGTGTGGCGAGAAAAATTGTTATTAATAAGTGGTACAATAATTGGTATTCAACGAGAACTTTTCTAAGAAGTTACTTAAAAAATTTCTTTTCTAAGAAAATAACTTTTCTAAGAAGCAGCTGTTATACGTTGGATGAACGAGAAAGGACAGATTCGAAACATTTTGGGATTGAAAACTCAAATCTTATAGAATACTTGTTATAGGTGTACTACCCCTCAGAAATTTAAGTATCGAGCGTTATTCGAAAAAATTTTCAAATTCATTATTCATTCACTTGTTCACAGAGATGATCTTTTTGATTGTCAAGCTTCAAATGGAAATTGTGTAAGAACAAAAAGTTGGTTCCTACGTGTGTATACACTTGGGATAGAACAAATTTGTTAAGTCCTCTTTGCTATGAATAATTTTTCATTTGACCTCTTTGCGATTTATTGGTCATTCACATATTCATCTCAAATAAGAAATAAAAGATAACAGGTAATTTGGATTCGTTTATTCTCATGTCTTATTCAAACATAATGTATAGGTTGAACGAACTGAATTTATTCGCTATAATCAAGACCAATGACTATGAATATTTTCAAAATTATTTGAAATAGGTTTGTTAAGCGTTTAAAATTATTTAGTGAAACAATATTACACTAACACACTATCATACTTGTGCTTTCAACTTTTCTACATACATTGTAATCTCATTCATATAAATTTATCATTTATAAATTTAATTCCATATTGACAAATTTAACCCCTTGATATACAAATAAAATGGAACTTCATGAAAAATACTATTTAATTTGGCTCAACTGAACAGTTATGTGCCAGCTTAGAGACAGAATATTTTATTTTTAAATCTGCATTGCTATATAACATTTAATCAGGTTGAGATATAATATTAATGGCAATAATTAAGTACCATTATAAAATAATAAATTAATAGTTCTGTAAAGTATGAAACATTTTTGTTGAAATAATGCATTACAATATTTCATATTGAAGTATTTTTAATTGTACTTTTAATAAGTATCTTTAACTTAATCTTACGAATCTATAATATTAACCCTCTATGGACCCGTGTAATTTTCAGGTCACATGCTAATTTATTGACATTTTAACAAATAATCTGTTCTTTTCATAAGATTGCGTATACGTATTAATTATATAATGTTACATAATGTAAAACTGTTTAAACTGGAAAATTTTTTTTCATCTGCATATACAGAATTATAATTGTTGATTTTCCGTTCCATAAATTTTTCTATATTTAACCGTTTGAGTGCTATGGGCGCATATATGCTTTTGTCAATTTTTGTTCCCTTCACCTTATGACTTTTTCGATGGCCACGCATTTCAGCGTTAACCTTTTAGTGTTGACAAAAATTACTCGTAGGGACCATAGACGAAAATATGCGTTTACTAATTTTTTCGATCTTTCGCTTACTGCAACGCGTTTGTCAGTGTACGTGTAACAATGTTCCGTCTCCAGCAATAGTGCGCCGTCCCTTCGAAGCGCTTAGGCTAAGAGTATTCAGCACTCAAAGGGTTAAAACAAAAATTCGGCCCATATAGGGTTAACCCTTTCGCTACGGGCGGATTCTTCGGCGCGCTACTCCCGCTGAACAAGCCGTCATTCCAAAAGTGTGTACTTGCGGAACAATTGCAATTGCCCGTCGTACGTTCAATATTGCGGAATCTTACGCAGAACGTAACTATAATCGGTCGTAGAAAGGAAAGGGTTAAAGAATTATCGCATAATGCAATAATACTCTGTTCGCGAAACTTCACGGGTGACTATAGTCACCATTCGTACGTAACGAGCGTCAGTCGCTGGGTGACTATAGTCACCGCTCGTAGCGAAAGGGTTAAATCTTATACATTTTGGAATAACGCAACCACCATCGGATCAAAACCAATTACCTAACACTAGCGCACGAAATGCTGCGGTCCTAAAACAAAAGCGAACGACGACACACACAACTAGTTGGAAAATTCACTCATTCCAACAATTTTAACCCTTTGATTGCTAAAGGCGTATATATACTCCTTCATAAGTCCATCAACATATACGAAAGGCGTATATATACGCCTTCACAAATCCATCAATATATACGAAAGGCGTAAATACACGCCCTCTGTATTTTGTTACTCTAACACCTTTATTACTGTTTTACCGATTAATTCAACATGGAATTTATTGTCCTATGCAACCTAGCAATTAAATATGCTATTATTATTTGCCATTATTATTTTTTAAACCCTAAGAATGGTATCAAATTTCCGGGTACTGTTTTGATCACTAGTCAGTGGACAAGGCAGAGCGACTGACAAGTGAAAAACTTGTCGTCCACATTGATGGATTCGTCCAAGAGCGCTCCGCAGTCAAAGGGTTAAAACATCTTCACGTCTCCTAAACCTCATTGTATGTCAAGGAGTTAACCCTTTGCACTCATATGTCTCAACGTATGTGACATCACAAGTTTTACCGTGGAATTTTCATTTTTTTAAACTATACTCATGAAATGTTACAGCTAAGTATGCTAATAACGTATTGGAAAAGTTTTGTTTTCATTGAATAAAAAAATAAATTCCGAGTTGGCGGTAATTCATGATCATATTAAATTCGAGTACAAAGGGTTAATGTAAATTTCAATTCTTCATGAACGCAACATTGATGTTTATTTATCGGATGAAATAAATAAAAATGTGTTGACCTGGTGAGATGCAAAATAAATATCACTGTTTCTCTGAACGAGTCCTCTACCGCGATATTACACGTACATTCAATTATCATCTCCGTATACATAACAGAAAACATTTGTTCACCTTCATCTGACACGTTAGAATCGCAGTAACACGATTTTTAATGTCGCATAATAAAAATAAAAAATAAAAAAGAGAAACCATATGAACGTGGAATATCTTTGGCCGTCAAAAGATAGGTATATAGATTTTTACTCGAATAAGAAAGAAGAATATGCGAACACTAGGGTGTATCCCTTTGCGCAATGTCAATTTCCTAGGTGGTTCTTGAAACACAAAACCCCTTTATTTCTGTATCTTCCTCACCGTATATACATAACACACCTATCTCTAATTTCTCTCTGAGGTCAATTTATTTGCGTCGCTCGTTGTCGGGGAACGAACGTTCTTTAAAACAATTACATGTTTCGTCTGCGAATGACTACAGAAACTTACCGACAGATCTCGAAATGATGAGCCATTCGCAGAATCATACGATCAGTTTCAATTTAACATAACAAACCTTAATTGTTATTGTATTAATGAACAATCGTTGAACGATTCGTTTAAGATTTTAATTCGTATCGTAATCGATATTGTAGACTATGAACATGTGTTAAAAAAATTATTATATATGTAGAAATTCATATTAAAGATATTAAAGTATTAAACTATTAAGGGTTGGAAGGTGCATTATATTTTGTTAAAATATTTTGTAACTAGAGATGTATACCAATTATTATATATTATCGTATTAGTTTCTTCTTTGCTATAAAAATATTTTTAATTCTTGTATTGCACTACTTAATACTATATAAATTTGTTAAAATAATTTATAACTAGAGATATATATCAATTATTATATATTGTCGTATTAGTTCCCCCTTTACTATAAAAATATTTTTAATTGCTTCATTGCACTACTTAATAATATATAATTTTGTTAAAATATTTTATAACTAGAGATATATATCAATTATTATATATTGTTGTATTAGTTCCTTCTTTGCTATAGAAACATTTTTAATTCCTTTATTGCACTACTTAATATACATCAATTAATGTACAGAATACTGAAGATCTGCATCAGAGTATTGGATATATAAATTGCTTTATGAGTTTAAATTGGGAGAAGAATTTCTTACATATCTAAACAACTTCGTCTGACAAAATGATTTAAAGATTCAAATCAGAAAGTGGGTCAGGTCACTCCAGAAGGAATAACCAGAATAGTGTTCCAGCATTATTTATAATAACATTATTATTATAGTAGAATATTATTATTAAAAGTCTAAAAAAAAGTATTATACACCATACCTACTATAATATTTCGAGATTCGGAAAAGACAATTTGTATTAAACATATGATTATGCTTCAAAGTTGACCAATGCAGTACTAAAATAAATAAAACGAAAATCGTGCAATCAAACAAAATATTTAGAGTTTGTTAAGAAACTTTAATTTATTCTGTGTACATTATAGATCTTCAAGTAGAGAAAATTCGTTGATTTTTATCAATACAGAATTATATTTAAAAGAAGCTGATAAACGTGACAATGACACAAAGAACGTAGATACTTTTTAAAAATAACGTACAATAGAAAAGAAAAGTTTTTGAATCTGATGACGAGTGTCAGTAGAACATGTCGCTGTATTTCAAATATGAAAACTGCCCGAATTTTCTACATTATCTAATATAATGCAATAATAATTGATACATACCTTTATATATATCATGTTTTAATTTATAAAGAAATAGAATCTTCTAATTTATTCAATATTGTATTTAATATTGTAAATCCCCATTAATTTTCTACCTTATCTAATATAATACAATAATAATTGATACATACTTCTACGTGAATCGTATTTTAATTTATAAAGAAATAGAATCATTCAATTTATTCAATATTGTATTAAATATTTTATTCAAGATTGTAAAACTGCACGAATTTTCTACATTATTTAATATAATACAATAATAATTGATACATACATTTAGGTATATCATGTTTTAATTTATAAAGAAATAGAATCATCTAATTTATTGAATATTGCATTATCCATTAAGCTTCACAAAATATTAGCGACATCATCTCTATAACGCTTCACCAGTAAACAATTAATAACAAATCGTTATTACAAACCACCATTTAACGTTTCAGCGCTTTCGTTTCTTATTCGCGTGTAGCATCGCGATAACGATAAACTGTTTGTAAAAGTGACGTGTCCAAAATGAAAGTCGGTGGGATTTATCCACGGCACATTGTTGCAGAAACATATTAGCGATAGTACGCACAAATAAGTCAGACAGGCCTACTTTATGCATTAAAAATGCGACCACAACGCGCAACACTGAGGACAGTGTACGTCCGCCTTTGTAACACGGTTCACTGTAAGGTGTTCTAAAGTTGTTCCCCGACCAACGGTGATAATGAGAGAACGACAGGTACTTTGCCTCAGAGGGAAGACACATACGTGTTCAATAATAGGAGAGAGAAACGAATATGTAACGCGATTTTCACATTATACACGATCGTCCGACTTCGAAACTTCGAAGTATTCGCATTTCTATTTACGTACAGTAGTAGTCAAAAGTTTAAGACGATAGGACAATGGAAAACATAATTCTGTGGTATGCAAATATTATCTGTACATTTATTTTCGTTATTATTATGGTGGAACACTATTTATTGATCAGCATAGAATACGAATTTTATTTATCGTGCTGTTTCTTATTAATTAATTTATTTGTGTTCGCCGACCCTTTAGTCTTAAACTTTTGTCAGCTACTGTATAACCGCGTTTCGGTACGCAATTGGCTTTTTGTGGTGCGTTATCGAAACGGAAACAAGTCGCTGTCGAAAATTGTGACGGAGCGAAAATTTTGACCTATTTTTTTAACACGAACGTTTCGTATCTCGATAAAACTCGCCAACTTGTGCTTGGTGAAATTAACGAAAGGACAATGACAGAATTGGACCAACTTTGAACCTAACCGATGAAAGAGAAATTTTTACAAGTTCTTAGGAATCCGAGATGTGTAATTATGTATCCGAAAAATGATAGAAAACATACAATGTGTTCGAACGAAGTTGGGAGAAAATTGATGGGGTAACTCTATACAACATTCTAAGACGAAAATCAAGAATAACAATATTGCATTTGACGCTTTGTTTATTAGTTATAAGCAACTGAAAAAACGAGTTATTTTACGCCTGAGAGCAGGCAACTGGGCAACACGATAAGCATGCGTAGTCATTGACGTTACCTACCGTGTTGCCCAGTTGCCTGCTCTCAGGCGTAAAATAGCTCGTTTTTTCAGTTGCTTATAACTAATAAACAAAGCATCAAATGCAATATTGTTACTCTTGATTTTCGTCTTAGAATGTTGCAAAGATTTACCCCTTTAATTTTCTCGGAGCTTCGTTTGAACAGCCTGTATAAAAAGCAGAGTACATAAACTTCAATATGTTGCTGCCGGCAAAATTCATTTAATTGACGAATTTCATCGTTACTTTTTTCAAATAACAGTTCATTAGCAAAACAGTTACTCAGAAAATAAGATTGCTGTAGATTAGTTCAGTAGAACCACCCATGTATGAACTAATAGGGAGGCAAAAGTATAAAAGAATTTTCGAATAACAGAACAATTACTTTTCTCGCACTAAACTTTATTTATTTTAACACTATAACTACCAAAACCGATCAAATTCAAATAGATGGTAATTTTTCGTAATTTTTCATGAAAACTTTGTAAATTTATCGTGATACCTACACCTTTGGAAATTTACTGTGATCTTCACTCTATTATTATGGTTTGTTTCCCTTGCATTAGGTATTTTTTAAATGTAATTTTCAATTTAATTTCTTCATCACAAATTAGTATACCATAAACCATCGGTAGATTTAGTGATAATCCATTAAATACCAATGTATTTAATACATTAGATTTTTACGTTGTAAGTCCCAATGTTCCCATTTGAAAACAAATATAAAAGCGAATTATTTGCAGTTTTATTTGGTTAAATATTTTTTAAATTATTTTTTATGTGTTTCTCATTGTGTATATTCTGTAAAAAATCCGTCTAACAATATAGAACAAAGTTGGTGCTTAATGGGTTAATGACTATTACGAAGATTAATAGTTTATTTAAATATTTGCTTATCCCATACCTCTTTTATTGTTAAATTATATAATTTTTTAAGATAAAGAATTATTATTAAATGACACATGATATGTACGATATTCAGGTAATGGGTATTCGTATAAGAGGAGTTCTACTGTACTAACTACATCCAACTAAGTCACCTAATTATTGCCATTGTGAAAGAAACGACCAACAACCTGTTCGTCGATATTGCAATTGCAATAGCGAACAATTTTTAGATTTCCGTACACAATTAGTGTTATTGACCATAATATTGATTATGCGATTTGGCAGTAACATTGTCAATCTACTTCAATGTTTTGGAGGACGCACATGTCCAATATGACTGACAATATTGTCCACAGTATTCGTATAAATCTATTAACTGAAAATTTTGTCAATTTCCTTTGAAACATCAAATATAAGTGGGTGGACTAAACATTTACACGAACAAAATAAAAAGCAAGTGAATATATACTGTAAACATTGACCCCAGATACTGAAGATTGATAGCACAAGGTTAATATTGTTATCGGTGTCTCCACAATTGCCAATATTGACCCCCGTGTTACAAAATATTCAAATTTTCATCAATATTCAACCGCAGTCCTTCAATATCGACCGCCCACGGTCAATAATACTGTCAATAGCTTTAATCGTGTACGGGATCCTTTTGATTTAAATGTTTGTCGAGAGAATAATAACGTATCAGAAAATCTACATTTGAATTTCACAATGCGCATGACTGATTAACCCTATAACTTCTGAACTTCGATTTGTTGAACCCGAGGGGGTTCCTCGAACCCATACTTCTTTTTATACATTTATCCTGGAAGAAATTGTTTTTTAGAAAATTTTTTATAATGTTAGGGTATGCTATAGTTTGTAAACAGGACAGCATATGTTTTTGCATTCAATTTGTTTTAATTTATATATATATTTATGAAATTAAATAATATTATAAAATAGTATACTGACGTGCAACTAGTTTGAATTTGATTCTTGTAATTTTTCTGATAAACATGAATGGCAAAGTATAGTATTAAATGAATGTTTTCTGCAGACATGGTTTTTGCATTTGTAACAACTTTGCTTTTGTTTTGATAAGCTATTTTGTGCTTTTAGCCTCCAGTACACACTGATAGCATCTTCCCTTTTTTGTCGGTTCTGTATCTTTTGGTATTTTAGTTCGTAGTGTCTTTTCAGTTAAGGTCCTCAATTAGTTACATAGTTTCATTCTTCGTACTGTGATTGTTATTCTTTGAAGAAAAGGAGAGCGTAAAGATCCGCACCGTCATCACGCCGCGTAGTCAGTTATAGTGGCTCCAAAAAGTATTCGTACACTGTATTATAAGGAAATTCATCTACTTTTGAAATTCTGATTTCAATGAAACTTTATATGTGTATAGAGCATGGTGTAATGCATCGAGTAATTTTTTTGGCGGCAAAATATCTTTTAAGAGGGTTAATAACGAATCTCAAAGTTTCAGCGATTTTTCACGCTTTGAATACAAGTTTTTCTGCGTTCTTTTTTTATGACAGGGCAATAGAGTATTAAAAATTAAACATTTTCTATTTAAAAGGTTTTGCTTCATCAAGTACCATTACAACAAAGTTATCTTTAAAAAATGAAAGAAAACTCAGAAACTTCAATGTTGGTTTCACCCCTTTAAAATGGCATTTAGATGAAAAGAAGAGATTAATTCATACGTATACTATTACGATCTACATACCCACAAAGTTTTATCAAATACTTCTATCAGACTCAGAATTTCAGGGTTAAACGAATTTATTTGTGACACAGTGTACGAATACTTTTTGGAGCCACTGTATATTTCTCTTATGCTTACTGATTGTTTACACATAGCAATGGGAACTTTTTAATATCCAACTTGAATGTGTATACAGCAATAAATAATTTTAAGAGAATTTTTTATGAAACGGAAAAAAATGGGTTCAAGAAACTCCCCCTTAGGAGTTTAAGGATTAACTATCAAACACGGTGCATACTATGTGTACGTAAAAGTGGGTTCAAGAAACTCCCCTCTTAGGAATTCAAGGGTTAACTATCAAACACGGCGCATACGATGTGTACTCCGCTTTTTCGTCATTTTGAGACCCCCTAAAAATGTATAAGCACGTGCCCTGTGAAACTTTTTCGTTTGCAAGTTGGTCTGAAACAGATTAATTTCTATCATTGTCCTTTTTCGACGACGGACCCTCGCGGTCGTGTACGATGTGAGCACATTCTTATTAACCAAAAGATCGGTCAACAAGCTAGATAAGAAAACAGCGACTTCGCGGTTCGATGAATCATGCTGCACGTACTTACCTTCGTTATCGATTACAGGAAATTCAATTATCATTATCTATCTTCGAATACAGCGACTCGCAAGATTGATCGAATCTTAAGTTACGTTTCTTATGAAATAGAATTGTAAACTTTATCGATAACCGTTTAACTCTTTGACTGCTAAATACTCCTGGTAGAAGTACTCCGCGTGGACGGTATTAGCAATTGTGTTGTTCTAAATGGGAGCGAGGAAAAATTGACAAACGCCTATACGCGTCCATAATCTACGCGGGTAACTTTCGCCAAAGACGCATATACGCGCCCATAGTTCACATGAGTAGCTTTCGTCAGAGACGCATATAGGCGTCCAAAGTTCACACAAGTAACTTTCTTCTGAGACGCATATACGCGTCCATAGTTCATACGAGTAGCTTTTGTCAGAAACGCATATAGGCGTCCAAAATTGACGCTAGTAACTTTCGTCAGAGACGCATATAGGTGTCCAAAATTGACGCTAGTAACTTTCGTCAGAGACGCATATACGCGTCCATAGTTCATACGAGTAGCTTTTGTCAGAAACGCATTTAGGCGTCCAAAATTCATGCAAATAACTTTCGTCACAGACGCATATAAGCGTCCAAAATTGACGCAAGTAACTTTTATCAGAGACGCATATAGGCATCCAAAATTCACACAAGTAACTTTCGCCAAAGACGCATATACGCGTTCATAGTTCACGCGAGTAACTTTCGCCAAAGACGCATATACACGCTCATAGTTCATATGAGTAGCTTTTGTCAGAAACGCATATACACGTCCATAATCTATGCAAGTAACTTTCGCCAGAGACGCATATTCGCGTCCATAATCCACGCGAGTAACTTGCACCAGTGACGCATATAAGCGCCCATAGTTTACATGAGTAACTTTCGCCAGAAACGCATATTCACGTCCATAATCCACGTGAATAACTTTTGTCAGACGCATATGCGCGTCCATAGCAGTCAAAGGGTTAATTATGATATGACATCAATCTTAAAAAATTTCATGATGAAATTCGTACCAACTTGTAACATCATTTCGTATCAATTCTTTGACAGCAGATCTTTTAGCTTTTGATAGCTTTGGCAGAAATTGACTTCAAAAGCAGGCCAAGCCTTGTTACTATTTTCAAGCGATTTTGCAATTAATTTAGTGTTATTTATGCAGCAAGACTATATATATTTTCGATCCCAACGTTGATACAAGTCTTGGTATACTTTCGCTATCAGTGACACCAAAAATTGACACAATAATCTGATATAACTGGCGGAGTACTGTTTATTTATTTTTCTAGTAAATGTTATTTGCAACATTTGAGTTTTTTAATTAATCGCTACATTTGTAGTTGACGATTATATTTCAATAAAATAAGATATGTAATGTAATAGAAAACTCTTCCATAAATTTTGCGAGTCACTGTACATGTACAGTCCCGTTTATAAGTATTGTGACACCTAATCATACTATGATTAAACGAAATGCCGGTTTCTTTTAACAAAAGTTAATTTCACCTCAAAATTTGCTCCTCCAGTAAATATAAAAATACCACGTAATATCCTATTCTATACTAAACAAAACATTTTACAAAAATGTTTTTTTTTTTCATATTTTCCATTTCTTACTAGGTATTTCAACGTTATCAAATAACACTATACGGCTGATATCTTTCGTAAAATTAGTAAAGCTTTTTATTGGTACATTAATTATGTGAACGTTTTATATGTAACTGAAAGTTTAAAACTGGACAAAAATTTTTTTAATATCTTTGTTACTACTTGGGTTGTAGTACCATAGTACGCAATGGTACCATCGAGGTAGCAAGAACATTTGGCAAACAAATGTGTTATGACTTATGCCAATAAGAAAAATTTTAAACAGTTTTGCAACTGCCTCTATTACTCCAACCGCACTCCTTTTCCATTGCTATCTTTACTATTTTCTTTTTACTATTAGTCTAACTAACATCATCTCCACGAACACTCTGAAAAACACAAAATCACAAAACAGATAAAAACTGAACACCAACCAAATCGCACCCTTTGAAGATGTAGTCTCGAATTATTTTCCCTTGTTCAATTAATAAGCTCACACAATGTTAGTTCTGCATGCGAGCGTGTGAGTAACCATCTTACAGTAACGTGAGAAGTACAAGCACTGCAATCTTAACCCCTTAGCATATTATTATTATTTATTATTATTTATTTATATAATATTCTGAAGCTTCCGGTGAATTTATTTGAAATCATTCTTCTACAGAATTCTGTAAAGTGTAATAAATTTTATTAACTCCTTCGCATACAAATAAAATGGAATTTGTTGCGTCTGAAAAATACTATTTAATTTGACTCAACTAAGAACAGTTATGTGCAAACTTGAAAACAGAACATTTTATTTTGAAATTCTTTTTGAAAGGGGGGAGAGGGGACATATTGAATATTCTAAGTTTCCGATGAGTTTATTTGAAATCATTTTTCTACAGAATTCTATAAAGTGTAATCAATTTTATTAACCCCTTCGCATGCAAATAAAATGGAATTTGATGCGTCTGAAAAATAGTATTTAATTTTACTCAACTGAGAACAGTTACGTGCAAACTTGAAAACAGAAAATTTTATTTTGAAATTCTTTTTGAAAGGCGGGAAGCATCTTGAGTATTTTAAAGAAAACAGAATCAACACACGAGTGAAGCAATAAAGTAATCTAATTATATACTGCACGATGTTCGCTGAAAATAGCTCTTGACGAGTCAAACTCGTCAAAGTCTACAGTGGCACATGAAAAGAATGACGACCCTAACTCGTCATTGTATGTCAAGGGGTTAATAACTTATTTCTGATTTTTTTGGATTTATCTTGCCTTTCGCAAGTGTCATAATACTTTTAAACGAGGATGTACCACGTCTCTCTGCTCCAATGATTGCCAAAGTTTCTAGATCCATGATAATTTTAGATCGCAGGATTTTTTCTATAACCGCTGCGAACAAATGGTAATTTTTGTCAAACCGCCCAGTCATAAAACACTTTACAATTACATTAATACTAATACCATTGTATTAGATAAAGAAAATTTTGAATTAAGAAACAATTAAACATTCGTTTTATTTTTACACTTTTTTTTTTTAATTTCTGAAGTATCTAATGGCATATACTTTGTGAATCGTTGTTCTACTCATTTATTAAGCATAACAAATCTTTGATTTAAAAACAATAAAAGAACCACTGTAGGTTAGAAAAAATTGTAAAATAAAACGTTTTCGAATTGTCTTTTAATTTTATACCTAATATTGAAACAAGATAAAGCGAATAATTAATAAAGTAATGTGTATGGTGTATTGATCAATGTTGAAATGTGGATATTTAGGAAAAGTTAAGGTTTTCAGATACTAAGTACGTATTTAAGATGAGATTTCAGAGTTTAATGTGAGTTTAGAATGTTCGACCTTTTTGTTTCGGTAACGAACCATTTCGATGATTGGTGATGTTAATTATAGATATCATATTTTGCATTTATGTATTAGCTGTTACCATAAATACATGTCATTGTAATCATCAAATAATGTACTTGTGTCCGTCATACATCCTTTTACCTCTGATATCACTTTTTTCTTTTCTTCCTTCATAACTGTTATCATATTATCATTTTGTCGTACAATCATGCATTACCATTAGGTGTGCAAATTAATTTGGTGCCATTTTCGTGCGGAACCCACCTTCATAACTTTTAAATTCTTCCGAACTGAAGTAAACGTTGCAATAAGAATTTGTGAGTAACACCCAGTTGCAACGCAAGCCTTTGCTTAGTTTTTTCAAACGTTTTTCAAAAGTTTTCTTAAAATTTCTTGCCTGTCCTAGACGTGCTTGTCAGATAGATTAAAATCTACATTTCGAAATTTTCGAAACCACTCTTTACACATTTTATACGTCACAGCGTCATCACCAAAAGCGGAACAAACCATTTCTTTAGCTTCAGAAGGATTTTTCTTCGGTTTAAAAGCAAAAAGAATGCAGTCCCTCAAATACTCTTTGTCGAACGCCAAATTGTTTACTATTATTAGGTGAAATTATGCCGAGTTGTGATTAATTGTTTTAATGTTCCTTAGGCACACCTAATAATAAATTATTTTCATAATATATACACGTTACCTACTAAAGATATTACCTGATAATACTTCTGCATCATTTACAAAATTTTTAATAATTTTCTTATGTATAAAAGCAAGATTTTACTTTTTTTAAATTTTGCAATTTTTCAAAACTATATCACAGTCAGGAATTAAAAAGCACGTACAAAATATTAAGTAAACTGCGAAACCTTAATTGTTTTAATGTTCCTTAGAGTATAATGTCGCTACTTTCGAATCACCATAGGACAGGAAAGGTATTTTAATTTGAATGAAAGTTACAAGGCGTTAAATACAAAGGCGCCGAATTAATTTGCATACCTAATATGTATGATAATATGACGACCAAGCATAAACGTTTGCTAAAAACGAAGTGCGTTGCTGGAACAAAAAACTCTGACATAGTTGATTTACTTAATCTGTATCCGTTTTGGAAGTATTTTTGTAAATACCGTATCGTTTTTCTAACCGTATACTACTTTACATTTAATGACGACGTTTATATTTAATTTTGTTACTTCCCCTTAAGTTTAATAGACGAAAGAAACTGTTACAACAAGAGTAACTTATTCATTTCAACGAACCACGATGGCGCTGTGGTAAATGTTGCATGAAATGAGTATTAAGAAAATCTGTATGAAATCGTTGTTAACACAGAACGACTTTTCGCGGATTTCTGAAAATTCGTTCGCCGAAAGTATCCGCTGCAACGTGAAACCGCGGCACGACACATTAGATGCGTATGGTAAGGAACTATTTGCTCGATTTATGCTGACTAGAAATTTCCTCGAGGACACGCATCTTTCCTTCCGAAACAAGCAGCTTCCTCGTGAATCATCGTAGGACTTTTATACGTTAAATACAACTTCGTATCGTGAAAGTGAAATTATTATTATACACGTGAAAGACGAAAGAAAATCAAGTGCCTACATCATTTTCAATTCATCTCAATCCTTTACCTCCCTTTCGTTATCTTTCTTTCTCCTTCTCAAGATTCACGTTCAGTTCTCGCAAATTTCCAGCGGCGGATTTAGGTACAGGTCGAACAGGCTGTAGCCTAGGGTGATGAGTTCGTAGAAAGTTTCTTACATATTGAACAATTTTTAGAGATTAACACATTTTCACAAAAGAACGCTACCAAACTTAATATTTTAACACTTTACCGACCGGAAACCTATTAATCGGTTTTTTATCTGCTTCAGTTTGTAAGTTTAATTATGTTCTCTATATATGTATACTGTACAGAGATATTAAGCTATTAATTACTCCAAGAAATTCATTAACACTAGGTTTACAGGATCCGTCAATTTAACGGGTTTCGCACTTCATGAGCAAAATTTGAAAAAACAATTACTATTATTCCTAGGAATCTTTGTTGACTTTTATCGATGGAGTGATAAGAAAATACCCTAATCTATTTCCCTCCGATCTCTGCAATTTCAAATTTTGTTTGATGTATACCTCAATATATGTGTATTGGAAATAGATATACAAGAAATGTCTGTAAATCTAGGGTTAATGGTGCATCCCCTGCAAAGTGAGCCGGTCGGGAATAAGTTGATTCACGAGCGATCGGTAAAGTGTTAAATGTTTACGATACTTCTTCCTGCCTTTAATTTTATTACGAAACAGTAAGAATATGATAGCTTAACCCTTTCGTTACGGGCAACTTCTCCACTGCGACACTCCCGCTGAACGAACCGCTGCGCCAAAAATGTGCATGATGCTCGAGAAAGATCGTCAGCGTTTGTATTTACGCCTCATTGCAACTCAAACTGGTTTGGCATTTTTTTGGTGATGTTTGTTATCGAGGAATTTCGTGAGAAATCCATACATATAAAAAGACATGACTGATTCATCATCACAGAGTCTAAGCTACTGAAACTAGAAATATGAAATTTGGACAACGGGTTCCTTTTATGACGTAGGCACCCACTAAGGAAGGATTTTTTGATATTCCACCCCTAAGGGGGTAAAATAAGGGATGAAAGTTTGTTTGAAAATCCGCCGATTTTGAAACAAGCACTATGGAAACTGGTATTTAGCTTTATGGTTAGAAACAAAGAAATACATGTTTCAATGTTTTTGGAAAATCAACCCCAAGGGGATAAAATAAGGGATGAAAGTTTGTTTGAAAATCGCTGATTTTTAATCAAGCACTATGAAAGCTGGTATTCAGCTTTATGGTTAGAAACAAAAAAATATGTGTTTCAACGTTTTAGGAAAGTCAACCCCAAGGGGGTAAAATAAGGGATGAAAGTTTGTTTGAAAATCCGCCGATTTTGAAGCAAGCACTATGAAAACTGGTGTTTAGCTTTTTGATTAGGAACAAAGAAATACGTGTTTCAACTTTTTTGGAAAATCAATCCCGTAAGTAAAATAAGGGATGAAAGTTTGTTTGAAAATCCGCCGATTTTTAAGCAAGCACTATGAAAACTGGTGTTTAGCTTTTTGATTAGGAACAAAGAAATACGTGTTTCAACTTTTTTGGAAAATCAATCCCCTAAGTAAAATAAGGGATGAAAGTTTGTTTGAAAATCCATCGATTTTGAAGCAAACACTATAAAAAAAACACGAACAACAGCTAGTAAACGATAAAAACAAAATACATATCTCCAGCGAAAGATACTCGATATGCAATAACTCCAATCGCTCGTCATATGTACAATACGCGACATCTTATGCAAATCGGCTATAGTCGCCCATACTATGTCAGTACCGTTTTATGTAAAACGACTTTAGCTGCCGGTAGTACGCCAGTGGCATTTTATGTAGAGCGATTATAGTCGCTCGTAGTAACGAAAGGGTTAAGAAGGCGAAAACTTGAATCCGCCGCTGCAAATTCTTTGTCGCTTCCTTCTCGTCGATCGCTTAATTTCAAGGTGTAAATTTATGGAGTAATAGAATTCTTACCGTAACCGTCTCGTGTGTAACAAATTATTAACCATAAAGGGAGAACGGAGGGTTTCGTATGGGGAATAAGAAAATGCACAAAAACGAGCTGTACCTTTCTTTCACGCGGAAAGAGACCTATGTAATCGAAAGTTTTCACGGAACACAAGAAAAGCACACGAGAAATATATGTATACTGTATACATTAATTCCTAGTATACTTTACAGTTATGTGAATGTTGCATTATCTGTCTGTTTGTTCTACGCAGGTCCAAATGTATTATTGTATCCGATGGAATATTATATATTAAAAGAAAAAAAAATATATATATATACATATATAATATATATATGTACACAAAGATTGTGAATATTTATTGATCCTCCTTAATTCGTACTTTTTCTTTTCTTTCTTTTAATACAGCAGAACGCCAATTATCCGAATGAAGCTTAAAACAAATTTGCTGGAAAAGAAATACCAGCAAGTCTCGATTAGTGCGAATAATAAATCCAAGGAGTTGATCGCATTATTCGAATTTGCACTATATGAATATTTCGAATATAACAATTGGTTCCAATTTGATGGAAATATAAAATATTCAGTTTCATGTGACTACTAAATTACAATGAAAATATATTTATTGTTTTTTAAAATATTTTCAGTAACATAATCTACGCTATTCTTCGTATCGAGATATTAAACATGAATTACTTTATTCTATTATTCTACAATTCGAAGAATTCAAATTCAAATTTCTCTAGTTATTTTTGTTTTTTGATATCGCTTGATATCTCGAATCACGTTTTGTTTTAATAACGTTGGATTGGCTCTTAATAGAAATTCTTAGGTCATTTACTATCGAAAGTCGCTAGTGAATTCAAATAAATTTAACGGTAACCATATACAAATCTATTTACCGAGAATACGGAGTTATATGCACTTAAAACGTAATACAAGTAGGTCTCGATTAATGCAAATAATAAATCTCAAGAACTGATCGCGTTATTCGAATTTGCATTGTATGAATTCTCCGAATATTGGTTCCAATTTGTTGGAAATGTGAGGTATTCACTTTCACGTGTCCACTGAATTACAATAAAAACATATTTCTTGTTTTTTAAGATACTTCCTAGCAACATAAATTGTTTTCCCTTCTCCTGTTTTAAATATTAAATATGAATTACTTTATTTTATTATTTTATTGTCCGAATAATATATTCAAATTTCTGAAATGTAAATAATTCTGTCTTCATTCTTCGATATCGCTATCGCAGTCTTCTCGCATTCACTGTTCAATTCAATTAATGTTCTATTCTATTCTATTGTACAAATGAAGATCGGTAAAAGTACTGTTGATATTAATGATAGTCTTGTACAATTGTAATACTAAAGCAGCACCAAAAGAATACAGACATTATTATTTGTAGAGAGTATATGATCTATTAGGTCGAGTCATAAGTAACTTCCGATGCAGCTAAGTAGAATCTATCGTTGATATCTACTCGCTATGAGTTACCATGATATGAAGTTTTTGTTTTCACTATATAGACGAGGCTTTAGTTAGTTTTTTATGAACTGTTTTGTGTGATACACGTTACGTTAAACTGCTCTTTTTAATCTCTGAAATGGAGAGTTAAAAAGTACATATTCGTGATGTAATGCATTGGGAATTTAAACAAGGCAATAGTGCTAAGGCGACATCTGAAAAAATTTGCAGTGTATATAGCGAAGACTAATAACTGATCGGGCAGTTAGAAATTGGTTTATAAAATTCCATTCTGGAGATACTACCTTAAAAGACAAACCGAGGGCGGGACGTCCTTCCGACTTTGACGACAACCTTTTAACCCTTTGCGGACGGAGCAGTAAAGAAAATAGTTACGTCGCGCATGTGTGTTATAAAAACTAAAGCTGCTTTAAATAAGTTTTTCATAAAATCTAACAAAATCATAAACAAACAAATTTAGGCCAACTTGACTTTTTAGGCTAGTATACCCATGCAAATCTTATACGTGTCGTTTACGACAGACAAACGCCAGCCGCAGCGCGAGAGTTGGGCGGATATATTCGACACTCGTCCGCAAAGGGTTAAAAGCAATATTGGAGCAAAATCCACGTCAATCAATAAGAGGTATAGCAGAAAGGTTGAATACATCACAATCAACTGTTAACCATCACCTGGAGAAATTAGGGAAAGTCAGCAAGTTAGGAGTATGGGTAGCTCACAATCTCAGTGAACAGAATAAAGAAGATCGCATGTCAATCGCCACAAGTCTGCTCTCACGGGTAAAAATTAAGCCTTTTTTAAACAGGATTGTAACAGGCGATGAAAAATGAGTTACCTATGAGGATATAGTCCACAAAAGACAGTGGCTTGATAAGGATCAACCACCCCTATCAGATCCGAAAGCAAATATCCATGGCAAAAGATTTTATTGTGTGTATGGTGGGATTGTCAAGGAATAATTCATCACGAGTTGTTGAAGTCAAATTTAACGATTACTGCAGATAGATACGTTCAACAGTTGCAAAGAGTGCAAGAGAAACTCCATGAAAAGCGTCCTGCACTCGTCAATCGCAAAAACGTCATTCTTTTACACGACAATGTGTGACCACATACAGTAACGGTGACTCAAGAAAAAATTCTTCAGCTGGGATGGTCTGTTTTACCACATCCGCCTTACTCCCCGGATCTTGCCCCAACAGACTACCACATTTTCTGTTCTTTATAAAACTTTTTGAATGGAAAAACCTTGAATTCTGAACAGCAAGTCAGGCAGGCCGTCAAAAATTTCTTCCAGTCCAAACCAATCACATTTTACAAGGAAGGAATTGATAAACTGCCAGGAAGATGGGAAAAGGTTACATATAATAGTGGTGAACACTTAATAAATTAATATAATTTTGTTATTTAATGAGAGCAAAATAAATGTCTGATGAAAAAACGGAAGTTACTTATGACTCAACCTAATATATCGAAATAAGTTTAACTATGATACAATTAAGTGCAGGAAGAGTATTAATACTAGATTGATGTTAGGTATATACCTATTTTGCCTAAAGTGAGTCAATTTGACTCAAACATGAAAATTAAAATTTTAAAAAGAAATATAACTTTATTTTAAAGAAAATTTATTCAAAACAATTCTGTTTTTAAAATACATTTTTCGCAAATTTTTTTATTACATTTAGCTTAAATGCCCTTACTTCTATTCCTTTCGCATGATACTTGAACTTGACAAAATCATAAGCGAGTCAAATTGACTCACTCCGGCAATCTAACGTTAAACGTGACCTGATATAATTTCGCAATTCGCACTAAATCGAATATCGTACTATTTGAATTCGCATTAATCGAGACTTATCTGTACGTATCGAATATTTTGTTGGGAACTACATCGTGTACCAAAATTTTTCGAAACGTTTCCTAATTAAATTAATCGTCCGATAATTTGATTACTTTAATGTATTGATTTCAATAATCAGCGTTTTACAATGATTGTTATATTTCATTGGATTATATCAATCTCATAATCTTCATCTGATCATCGCACTGCATTGCACATACGTTTCCAGGTCAAGTACGTGCAACACTAACAAGGTAAGATCTTCAAAGCGTTTCTCTCACCATTAAAAACCCCGCTTCAAGTAGGACTTTTTTGTGGCACTGACATTCACCGGAAATTGGAGGTACTTGTTACTTCCTTTGAGAACAGTGGCCAGGCTTTTCAACCCGTAACCCACATTGAACACTTCAATTACAGTATTGTTCTCTGGACCTTCTGATAGATGGAGGCTATCCTTTCTGAAATATCAAATTTAACTTTATTTTCTAAAGAAGGCACCACATCGTTTATCACCTATTCATACTCGTATCCCACGAAATGGGTATGATCTCGAATTTTAATTTATATAAATGTATATACATATACGAAATTTATATTTTTAAAATAAAGCCCAATTTATACAAATTTATAAATCTCTTAATTTATAAATTTATAAATCGTCTGTATTCTTATATATCTATAATTGTATTATTAATCAATAAAACTTCTTAATAAATATTTATAATCCATTATTAAATTATGATATATTTATATATTATAGTATATTTATAAATCATCATATGTACATATTAATAAATATTTATATATAAATTAAATAATTATTAATATATAAATTTTAGTTTTATATATATTTATAAATAATTAATAATTTATTTAATCAATTGAGATTTATAGATATTATAACTAATTAATCAAATAATTAATTAATGAATAAGTATATCAAATAATACGTCTAATTGTTTCCTTTTATACTTCTCTTTTGTAAAAAGGCTATAAGCTCGTAAATAAAGAAATACTTAGAAATGATGTGTATATAAAAATTATGTTTTGTTGTAAAAAATTAAATTACTCTAATTCCGTTACTTTAATATTTCAGATATGCTCGCAAAACAAATTAAAAAATCTTTCAAATAAAAGTTAAACTGTAATCAAGCGGTAACAAATAGCAATAATGAGAAATGGTAAAAATAAAAAACCTGAGTCACTTCATTTTTTTATCATATAAAATGTATATATTTTTTTGCGCCAACTGATGCATCCTTGAAGTAGTGTTCGGACAAAGCTGGGAAAAGATTGAAGGGGTAACTCTATGCGACAATCTAACAAGGGAAGTTTGCGAACCCGGAAATTCAAAAAAATATGAAACTTGGTGTACAGGTAGAGTAAATCATCCATAATACATACCTATTTTTTGTTCGTGCCCAATATCATTTTCAAAGGGTGAAAGAGTTCGCAAAATTCCCTTGTAAGACGAAAATCAAGAGTAACAATACAGTAAAACCTGTTTTTGCGCGGTCCTTTTTTATGCGATTTGTTTTGTGCGACTTTTTTCGTGCGATTTATTTTTATGCGGTATATGAATCTCAGCGGCGTCAGCACCAGTTTAATGTTTCCTATCAATGTACATACAATACATGTTGTGGAATTGAAATCCTATCTTCAAGCGACGAAAGCAATTTTGGATCAATTCGTCACAAGAAGATGCACGTTTTGGATTACGACGAGCAGCAACGAACTATTTAATGTACAATTTGAAAACTTCTCCATGTATATGTACAATGAAGAATTAAATGTTTTTACAATTTTTCCAGGTCTAATTTAATTATTTCATTTAACCACTTGCGCTATAAAGACGTGCCACGCACGTCGAGATGCTTTTGTTCTAAAACCGCCAGCGACGTGTATACCACGTCGATAGGTATTTGTCGCAGAAACAAAAACGACGTATTCGCCACGTCGGCTAACAATTGGCAAGAAATGCCTTGCGGCATTACATATTCCAAATTGTTTTGAAATTTACCATACAAAAGTAGATTATTAATTGATAAAATTTTATTTTTGTTGTGAATATTTATTCATATCCGTGTAAATTCTTTGTCAGACCCTACCAACGTGCTAATGCACTGGTTAAAGATTTGCGCTCGCAGATGCAGTGCGGCGTCAATGTAACGCCTTATCACACTTTATATCGTAGAGCGTGGCTCGGCTACCGAAAGTTAAATCGTAGCGCAAGTGGTTAATTGAAAGCATCCTCTCATCTATTTCGCAAATAATTGACGTGTTTTCTAAGTGCGATTTAAAAAATTTTTTTTTTAGCAGTCCCTATCCGCCGCATAAAAAAAATTTTAGATAGTATATCGTGCAAAATTGTTTATTATATGTAAGTATTTATAAAATTTCCAAATAATTTTTTGTACGATTTCTTTAATGCTATCCACCGCACAAAAATAGGTTTTACTGTATTGCGTTTGCCTGCTCTCAGGCGTAAAATACACCGTTGCAGGCAGTTTTTTTAACTACTTATAACTCATGAATAAAACGTGAAACGCAATATCGTTATTCTTGATTTTCGTCTTAGAATGTCACATAGAGTTACCCCTTCAATTTCTGCCTAGATTCGATCGAACACCCTGTATAAAGGGGGAATTTGTTAGAAAGGTATCTCATGGATTTGAACTTTCCAAAATGAGATGTTAGGCATATCGTTAACACCAGGTGGTGTGCAACAGAATCTTCGATGCGTTATTAGTACTGGATAATATGTGGCGGGCAGAGTTGGATAAAAGTTAATCAACGACTAACAATTTGGTCATTAGTGTTAATCATTAACCGTAATTAACAATTAAATTCCTTTCAACTGTTATTCTTGATTAAAGAATAAAGCTAGAATTTAATCGTGAATTCCGATTAACAATTAAATACCTTTAAACCATTAGTCGTGATTAACGAAAAAAATAGGAATTTAATCGTTAATTGCGATTAACAATTAAAAATTTCATTATAATTATCAACTAAATAATTGATTACCGATTGACAACTGAAATACTTTCTGTAATATATATTAGAAATTCGCGTGAACTGAATATTCTAGCATAAGATAATAAGTATAACAAGGATAATTTTTAACCGAATTTTAATTATCTATATCAAAATTTTATTTTAATTCTACTGAAAAGTTAGTAATTGTTAATTAATTTTTCAATTAATAGTTAATAATCAATTTAATTGCCGATTTTTCGACGATTAATTTTTTTAATCGTTTTCATCAATCGTTCAATCAAATTAAAAATTTTAATCCATTGATGCCCAACTCTGGTGGTGGGATAATAGGTGCGTTGTTAAGAGTGGGAGATGTGTAGTGGGAAGTAAGCTTAAAGTAGGCACTTTTAAATACACAAACTTTTTAATATAATATTGTTAATTATGGTCCTTAAACCAATTCTTGGATTGTTACCATCAAATACTATAAGGTTACATAAAAAAGTGAGGTCTTTTGTATCCGCTAAAGTGAAATTCAGTCACTAGTATAAAAAATTCACCCGTTATGTACGTTGGGTTGCCGGCTATCTTGGTGTTTACAGAAATAGTAAATAAACGGTGATCGCGTACTGATGCACACAGTATGTATATATAGCAAGATATTGTATAATGTCGAAAGCTTTTGGCAAATAGCTGGAAAAGTAATTGTAACACCGATCGCCTATTATCGGAAAGAAATAGCTTTTCTCAAATGTCCATTTCTAAAGGCTATTGCAATCGAAGAGTGTGGGGTGCATCGACTAGTTGACTCCCTTTTAATTATTGAACTTCATATATATATGTTCATAAAAATAAAAACATAAACATTTTTCGAAAATTTCATAGCGCATGCTTAACAAAGTTCCCACATGGTAGGCGATCAGATACAAACTTTCGAGCTCGCGAAGTGGCAAGTACTACCTCTTCTTCATAAAATTAAATATTTTGTAACACCGTTTAATAAAAAATAGAAATTATATTACAGTGAGTATTTTTGTTAATACAATATAAATAATATCAATATTTATCAAATATTTTAAGTGATGTGCTGTAACATAGTAGGTACAGAATCTTCCCGAATCTGTAGTTGTAGAAATATTAGTATTATTAGAAAATATTTTTCTTTTACATTAACATGAATTGTAGTTCATTAATACTAATGTACTGTTCTTAATTTATTTGTATTGTTGTTAAAATAAGAACTTCTACAATATTATAAATAATACATTTGAGGTTATGTTACTGTTTACTATAAATTCTTGCAGCGAAAAGTAAAAAAAAGCTTTCCTAAGTTGAAAATTTATATTCGTATTTAACATATAACCAACTTCTTGCCATTTAATCCTGTAAGTGAGCTTAACATCTAGACACATGCCAAGCGTTAAAGATGAATCTGAAGCAGAAGGGGAAGAAATGTCTCATGACAGCAATGAAAGTAATCAAAGCTCTGCATCCTGCGACAGTAGTGCAGAACACAGTGACAGTGATGACTCTTCAGAAATGGATGAAGATGAATGTGAAAGGCGACGCAATGAATGTATGGAAAACTTAGTAGATTTAGAAAGGCAATTTACTCTTCTCAAAGAACAGTAAGTAAATCCTTAATGTCATACTTCTCTTTTTTTAATGTAATTAACTACTGCCAAAATTTTACTATCAAAATGTTTATATAATTTTAAAATTAATGTTTAGACTATATCGTGAAAGAATTACCCAAGTAGATACAAAATTGGGAGAGGTTCGAGTTGGAAAATCAGAAGAATATTTAGTACCATTGGAACGATTGAAAGAAAATATGAAAACAAAAACTGAAGTAGCTGGAATATTGAAGCAATATAGATTACAAAATATACAAAATAAATTTTTAGCGGAAGAACAGGCTGCATTGCAAAATTTTGAAAGTGAAAAAGAATTAATCTGGGACTGTATACACAATGATTTGCAAGAAAAAATCCGTAGGCTAGAAGAGGATAGAAATAATGTTGATATTCATGCAGATTTATGGTTAAATTCTAATGGCAGAAGACGCAGAAATCACACTGAAAGAAGAAGAGCTGTTTCTGTTGCCGGTCCTTACATTGTTTATATGCTTAATGATACAGATATCCTTGAGGATTGGGCATTGATAAAGAAAAGTCTAAGTAGTCGAAAAGCTGAAATAATTTAATGGTGGATATGAATTAGATGTATTACCCTTTTATGAGTGTAAGATAAAAAAAATAGTAAAATAATAGGGTGCCTTCCATAAAATACTTTGATCTCTACCAAACTATTTTAGTTAATAAATAATGTGCAACTGCATCTGCCTCAAAAAAATTTGATAATGAAAAGCCTATGCCTTTAAAAAAAGTAATTCATAAAGTGAAGAAGTGTTAATTATTTGTGAATATAATTACTACACATTTACTGTTTAGTTATAAAAGTAATTAATATTAAATTTAAAAATTTAAGTAATTACCATGAAATCAAGTTAATTAAGTTTATTTATAATAAATTCTGTAAAATATGTTTCTTTAATCATATAAGTTTAGTGTTATTAGATCTTAGTGTTTGAAATTATAAAAATTTTCTGTTCAGAATTCATTTATAAAATTATAATTCAAAGAACCAACTTAATGTTTAGTGATATATCGTTATACATGTACAAAATTGTAATAATTGAACATATTTCATATTTTTAAATAAACTTTAAACAAAATGATGTTATATGTAAAACACCTAAAATCTTTAGCAAGTTAAAATATTAAATAAGTTATCAAAAATTCAGCATTGAATAAAACATCGCTGTTCTGTGAAAATCTCTAATACAGTCTAATTTCCAACTTGATATTACGCGAAGAAAGTTTTCAAGAAATAAAGTGAAATTACTGGTTAGTTAGGTTAAACTAATGAAGGTCAATAATTTTTTACTCAGAATTTCACATTTTTCTATATTTTGGTACAAAAATAAAGTATTCTATTCAAAAAAACAAAATTGACCTTTAAATCTCCAAAACGCTTTCATCTATAAAAAAAATAAGTACAATACATAATATACTCATTTAAATCATGCAACTTTTATATACAAATCTTTTTCATGCAACGCATACTTTTGAAATCACAAGAGGTGTTCAGGTGGACCACCTTGTATAATAGTGACATTTTAAAATGATATATTTAATTTTAATATTACAGTTAGTTTTTACTTATGATTATAAATAATAAATAGATGTTTAATTAAATATTTGTATTAGTATGAAATATAATATTTCAGCATTATTTTACAATTCACGCATTTATACATTTAAAATTGCAATTCGAAGAACATGAGTAATGTAATAGAAAGGTAGTAAATCATACTGAAATTTATATGTGGTAACGGATAGGTAACCAATACCGTAGATTACGTAATTTTCATAATTTAACTGCAATAAAATTTTTAATTATATTTAGTAATTCTTATTTCGTATCTTAAATAGGTATTACCTTATTGTCAATAAGGTAGGTTAAGAAATTTTGATTCTAGACTTCTACTATTAGATTCGTACGTAAGAGGATCAGAATCGATAGAAGGTTGTGTTCGCAATTTGAGGTCAACTGTAGGACAAGCTATCATTCTACTTCGAACACTCTGAGTGGATTGTTAAACGTTACGGTAGGTGAACAGATTTCTTCAAATTTTGGTTGTCATATAAGAAATTATACCTTTAGAAATTTCAATGTGTTACAGAACATATCAGGATTTTATCTCCATATTTTTAGTAGTGTTTTGTTCCTCAAATTTATAAGAAAATGTTTACACGAACCGCGTGCCTTAAGTGCCGAAATTTCACCGAAAGGTCATTATACTCGATAGTTCGAATACATTATAGCAAACTTTGAAAAATCTCACTTGTTCAAAATGCAATAAATTACTATTTCATTTAAAATTCTTTAGATTTTTTCTTGTGACCTTGTCAAGGTCGTATACTGTATTATTCCTCAAATAAATTTATGTACCGGTATTTTAATCATGTACATATTTTTGCAACAAATATATTAAGCTAAAACCTTAAATTTAAACGTAATTCAATATTGAAGTTAAGAGAAAGCTATTTTTAGAATTGTTACTGACACACAATTCAGAGGCTGTAGTGTACTATCTAGTTATTAAATAAATTGTGTGTAATGATTTCTTAACATTGTGATTCTGTATTTTGATATTATCACATATTTACATTTTAGATTTTTGATTGCCAAGTATAGCGTTTGTGACGAAATGCCGATTAAATCCATCAAGGCTCGTCAAGTCTTTGACTCTCGTGGTAACCCTACTGTAGAGGTAAGTCTTACACATATTGTGCTACCTCATTTTAATATAAATTTTAATTTTTGTTGTGAGATGAATTATGTAATGTACTTCTATCAATTCATATTATATAATTTATATTAAATACCAATGACATTAAAGTGTGACATTTTAGCTTTCAACCATCCTCAAAATTTTATATTGTGATACATTCAGATTTAAATGGAATTAAAATTGAAGTGCTCTTTTATGATTAACATGTAATACAATATGTTTCATTTATAGGTTGATCTAGTCACAGAAAATGGGCTTTTTAGAGCTGAAGTACCATCAGGTGCTTCGACTGGTGTTCATGAAGCTTTAGAACTTCGAGATAATGATAAGTCTAAATATCATGGAAAATCTGTCTTTAAAGCTGTAGAAAATATAAATTCTGTTATTACACCAGAACTTTTAAAGGTATTTGATTCCATTTATTGTAGGGTTTACTATTGCTTTGTTTAATTCTTTACTAGTTTTTCAATTATCGATATTTAAATTATATTTAAGGGCTGTGTATTTTTCATATAAATAGACTGTGAAAAACACTAATTTATTGATAGATTAATGCAAAAATGTTTATTATTTAGTCAAATTTGGAAGTCACTCAGCAAACCGATATTGATAACTTGCTTTTGAAACTTGATGGTACACCAAACAAGTCGAAACTTGGTGCTAATGCACTGTTGGGTGTATCTTTAGCAATTTGTAAAGCAGGAGCTGCTAAAAAAGGAATGCCTTTATATAAGTAAGTATGCTTTTTAACTTACATTCAATATTTGAATTTATAAACTGTAGGATTGGCGTCTAGTGAATGCGGTATGAGTTTATTAAATAGCCTAGAAGGAAAGGAGCTGCAGGTTGGGTCTAGATAGTTTAGTGGATAAAGCAATTGCCCGACAAGTGAAAGATCCCAGGTTTGATTCCCGGTCTAGGCAATCCGAATGGCCGACTCTTTTTCTCCTACAAAACAAAGCTACATTAAAACAGTATTTTAAAGTTAATTTATGTTGTTTTACAAAACACATGCTAAGTATATATGCATTAGAGGTGCGCGGGTGCCCAAAAGTCTTGGTTCAGGTCAGGACTTAAAAGTTCACGATATTCAGATACCCGAAGTCAAGTTTTGGGAGCTCAGAAGTTTGTTGTAATATTCCGATACCTACAATCCATTGCGACGGATCGAACCGTTCATGCCTATGGAAAGTTCGACAAAATTATATCTTCTTCAGACCAGTTTAAAATAAAATTATTTTTGCAGCAATCCACACCATTGTATCATGAATTATTTTTCTTTCTCGTAAACTTTTAATGATTTAAGTACACTTATATAAAATATGAACATATTTCGAAATATGAGAAAGTACGTTGAGAATTCAATTCAGATATTACGAAAAAAAATATTTATGTTCTTACAAACTTTCAACAGTCTTGATTACTATTCGACTTGTCGCGTTATGTTGCTTCGTAAGATTTGAGTATTTGGATATTACAAAGCTTCGGACTTCAGGCACGTTTCGAACATTAACCCGATCATCGCAAACTTTTAAGTTCCGATTCGATCCGAGGCTTGGATACCCGTCTACTTCTAGTAAATACAAATCGTAAAAAGATAGTAATTTTGTGATTGCAGGTATATTGCAGAATTGGCAGGAAATTCCAATATTATCTTACCAGTTCCAGCTTTTAACGTTATTAATGGTGGTTCACATGCTGGAAACAAATTAGCAATGCAAGAGTTTATGATTCTACCAACAGGTGCTTCTAATTTCACAGAAGCTATGAAAATGGGTTCTGAAGTTTATCATCATTTGAAGGCTGGTATTAAAAAGAAGTTTGGTCTTGATGCTACTGCTGTTGGTGATGAAGGTGGTTTCGCACCAAATATTTTGGAGAATAAAGAAGCTCTAAATTTAATTATAGATGCCATTAAAGTAAGCATTGTATTTTTTTTTTATTGAAAGAATATATTCTAGGAATGGTAAAAAATTAGTAAAACTGTAGTAATAATAAACGTATGGTTTTATTATCGCTAACTGTTGTACAATTTAGGTTGCTGGTTATGAAGGGAAAATTAAGCTTGGTATGGATGTTGCCGCATCTGAATTCCATAAAAATGGAAAATACGACTTAGATTTCAAAAATGAAAAGTCTGATCCAAGTACATATTTGGACCCACAAGCTTTGAAGAACTTATATTTGGATTTTGTTAAAGACTTTCCAATCGTATCAATTGAAGATCCATTTGATCAAGATGATTGGGAATCATGGACTTCTATGACAGCTGCCACTCCTATTCAAATTGTGGGTGATGATCTCACTGTTACAAATCCTGAAAGGTAACTAAACTTTTTAAATTGCATTACTCTTAGTTCATTGTAAAGTTAGAAATTCACAGTATTATATCATTTGTTTTATTCTTAATTAAATAGATTATCCTTATTATTATTATATTATTATTCTTAATTAATTTATTCATAATTAAATTATTCTTTTGTACAAACATTGTTTTGTTTGAAATTTATATTTAGGTCTGTACTTACTAATTTTAATGTTATATTTTTTATAAATCGCAGAATTAAATCAGCTATCGATAAAAAAGCTTGCAACTGTTTGTTACTGAAAGTCAACCAAATAGGCACAGTCACAGAATCGATTAATGCGCACAAACTTGCCAAGAGTGCTGGATGGGGTACAATGGTTTCTCACCGTTCCGGAGAAACCGAAGATACATTTATAGCCGATTTAGTTGTTGGTCTGTCGACTGGTCAAATCAAGACCGGCGCACCTTGCCGTTCTGAACGTTTGGCTAAATACAATCAAATTCTTCGTATTGAAGAAGAATTAGGAGCAGCTGCCAAATACGCGGGGGAGAAATTCCGTAATCCTCATGCTTAAAACATTCTATCAATTCTTTTCATTAACATGAGGTCCTAGTTATTATATTTACTCTAAAATAAATTGAACCTATGCTTTCATAACCGATAAAACTGTGTTGATAGATTATAGTTGAAAGACATTACTGTTATCATAGCATATCAGGTTCAAGTTTTTAAAATACAGAAATAGATTGTGCTGTGAAGTTGAAGGTATAGAATCTATTAAAAAATATCATCAAAAAGTTACTATTCATTTTAATGTATCCGTTATTATTTAATCATTATTTTAATAATTATTTACTTATGTCATAAAATTAAACTGTGTAGCACAGTTAATTTTTTTTTATTTATTTAAGAGATTTTTTTCGATTTTCGGAATATATAAATATATAAAAATATCTATTTTATTCCTACTTTTTTTTTAACGATATTATAAATATCTCGTTTAAAAATCTATTAAATTAGATCAAGTTTCAAAATTAGAAACACAAAACAAACATTTGCCAGCTTAGAAGCACAAAAATACAAACTATCATGATAACAGATACATGTATAGATAAAAGAAACAGTGAAATTCAAATAACCACAAATTAATTGTTGAAGATGAAATTCTCAATTATTTAAATAAAATCATTACAAGTCATTGTAAATCTTGTTGTCAAGATATTTAATAAAACAATTAAAGAAATAAAATTTTAATTTGCTGTATTTTAGTACCATTTTTCTTCTAATTCCTACATCATCAAATATGACTGCTTAAGTATTTAACAAAAAATGTATTATTTTTAGTCATTTTAACCACTTGCGGTGGAAAGAAATTCGCGGTTGCGCGTGCCAGAACAGTCGAATGTAAATCGCTGCGAGGCGAGTTCACGCAGCGTTCGACGTGTTCTAGAAGAAAATATAAAGACGCATCAACTGGTGATAATATCACATATGTATGAATAATAAATTTATTTATTAATAATTTTGCAGAATGTGATATTTTTCAAAACAGCTCGGAATGTGTAACGCTACAAGGCATTCCTTACTCTCCCACGTAGTCGGCGTGTGTAACACGTCGCTGGCGTTCCTGTAACAAAAGCACCTCGGCATGCGTGGTACGTCTTTCCACCGCAAGTGGTTAATATTGTAATAAGTTCAATTGTTCGAACGCTATTCTTTTTGTTAAGTGTTACCTATACGTATTTATAATTTGAAACTAAATACAAAAATTAAATAAATAATTTTAAAATTATTCAATTACAAATAAAATAATTGTTTAAATATCAGGTATAATTTAAGGATTATAAAAGTGACTTTAAACTCTTCAATATATCTCGTTTAACAAAAAAATTGTTACCAACATATATGTAATATATTTAATGTATGCTTTATTTAAACAGTGTCTCAAAACAATATAGCAGTTATAATTGACTGATGAAACGTTACCTAGCATTAAAGAAATGTTGCAGTTTTATTTTGAAACATAATTATCGAGTGAACGAAAGAAATAATGTACAAGAATAAAAATTATTAAAACTATTAACTTTTATTTCAGTTTAAATATGTTAAAATATGATTAAATGGGATTAATGGAGACAAGTATAAGAATGTAATATGCATAGTAATAAATATATTTCCAACAAACGTATTTTCATGACGTTTTTTTATACAATTAAATTAGAACACATTACTCGCTATGTATTCAAATTACATATTACAAGTAAACATTATAAAATTGTACATTTCATCACAATTATTTACACGAATCTTACATTTACATATTTAAAGCATTAATCTTTAGATCCAATAAATAGTTCATTCTTTCTCCTTTCTCTTGAACGAGTGATCCAAAGTAAATTATCTTGCTGTAATGAAAAGAAATTGTTTATTTAAATTTTTTTACGTTGTAACAATAATCTTTGTTAGTTTTTTTTCGCTGCAGTAAAACGAGAGAATAAAATGTTTAACTTTTTTAATACAACTGATTGTAAAATATATAATATTATTCTATTAACAGTCAAAATATTCGTTTTAGAAATTACAAAATAATAAGAGAGAAGATGACAAAAAAATATTTTGTACTTTTTTCTTTTACATACAACATGATTCAAATTTATCCTTATGTTTTATATAAAAATAATAATCTGGTCAAAAAGATGTGGAATGCATACCTGGAAGTAATCTTCAATTTCTTGAAGGGTACGATTTTTCGTTTCTGGTAGAGCAACGTAAATAAATACCGCTTCTAGAAGAGCGGAAGTTCCAAAGATTGTGAAAATTCCAGTGATGCCAACCGCATCGCTTACCTGTTTTATTAGTAAAAAATGAATTCAAAAGCTTGTACAATATTTTATTAATACGTAATTAAACTATATAATAGTATAATAATATTTTTATTTATTTTTTATTTATATTATTATTTATTATTTTAATATATTATATTTTATATGTAATATAAAACTGTAATAAACAATAATTGTTTCTTTTAATGTCATTGTATATACTTCATAAATAAAAGCTTTATTTTATGTGCTTTCTATCCTTTTCCACCAAATTATCTGCTAGTTCAACTTTTTAATGCAAATAACTTATGTTTTAGTAAAGATATTTTGTTGGAAAATATTACCATATCAGAATGTAAAAATTGTATACTTTAACAAAGAATATATATAAATGGACTCAGTTTTTTCGTAGTAATAGCAATAGCTTTTTGCAATAATCTTAGAAACTAAGGCCGAGCGACGGTTATATGTATAGGAAAAAGTTGTTCAAAATATTGATTTCTACAACATAATCAAAAATCGTCGAAATCGATGAGACCCCCCCTTTTCTAAATAATTTCCACAAATCCACTAGCAGACCCCGAACGAAACACCCCTTCCCATTCAACATAATTTATACCCATTGGAATGATTTTTACCACTTCCTGTTTGACCATAAGCTAGTATAGAGACATTATATCCTTGAAAAATATTTTTTACTTCACTTAATACTATACTCTGCCATTCATGTTTATCAGAAAAATCACAAGAATCAAATTCAAACTAGTTGCACGTCAGTATACCATTTTAGAATAGTATTTAATTTTATAAATACACATAAATCAATACAAATTGAACGCAAAAACAAATGTTGTTTTGTTTATAAACTATAGCATATCCTGACATTGCAAAAAATTTTCCAAAAAACAACTTTTTCCAGGATAAATTTATAAAAAGAAGTATGGGTTCGAGAAATGTCAAACTTAAATGTGTATACAACAATAAATAATTTTAAGAGAATTTTTTATGAATGGGAGATGATTCAAATTTAAGGTTTTTCAATTTGTGGGTTCGAGGAACCCTCCATCCCCCCCCCCCCCTTAGGAGTTCGCATAACAGATCGTGGCTGAGGAGTTCTAGGGTTAACCGTTTGAATCCCAGGCTGTATTAACCCCTTGACATACGAATTAAATGGAACTTGATGCGACCGAAAAATACCATTTAATTTCGCTCAACTGAACGGTTACGTGAAGGCTGAGAAAGAGTATATTTTATTTTGAAATTTGGATTTTTCATTCAGATTTTCTTCTTCTGTCCAATTCCATCCATCGTCTGCTACATCAGAATCATCACTGCTTGATATGGGTCTTGCACGTTTACGAACATTTTGTAGGACAAGGCTAGCTTCACTTGAACTATCACTTGAATAGTCAAGGGTATGAACACTTCGATGACTGGTGTCAATCTCATTATCATCACTAGAGTAACCAATTGTACCATCATCGTCACTTTCATATAATGCATCCGACTTATACATTTTACAGGGATTATTTATAATCTTTACTAAACTCAAATATTGTCTTCATTCACCGTGCGAGACTTCTACTAAACTGAATGTTACTTTCAGTGTGTTTCTTCTTACGTGTTCGATGCTTTTTTGTTCTTGAAGTTGAGAAGGTGATAGGCTGGACCATCTCGAACGTTGTAAACAAACAAGAATCGACGCACGAGTGAAGCAACTATGTAATCTAATTGTATACTGCACGGCGTCCGCCGAAAAAAGCGCTTGACGAGTCTGACTCGTCAAAGTCTACAGTGGCCCGTAAAATGAATGACGAGTCAGACTCGTCATTGTATGTCAAGGGGTTAAAGAAACACTGTCGAAGAATTCCAAACAACGCAACCGTGCTTTCTCTAAATGAGTACGAAAAGACCCAAGCAGCGCGATAGCGCTTGTTTTATTTTATGTCGAGAAATACCAAGCGGTGCGATAGCGTTTGTATTTAAATTTTTATTTTGTAATGTATCATTGCATTATTATAGTATTATTCTACCTATTGTAACATGTACTATTTACATGAAAAGGAGCTGTGTGATGCACTTGCTTCAGTAAATCTGAGCGCGCTTCGACAATCGGTAACGCACCGACAGTTGTCCACAGGTTTCGAAATGTTTTGGGTTTTCACGACATAAAATCTCAACAGCGCGATCGCGCTGCTTGGGACTCAAACGATTAAACACATTTCATATAATTGTAAACGTACCATAGGGAAAACTTTTGTGATTATAAAGATGAACAGATTGAAGAAGAAGAAGTTGCATCCTCCTCCAATTCCCCGAGCTCTTTGTGGCAGTAATTCGCCAACCATAATCGCCGGAAGTGTCATCAATCCCACAGTATTAGTCGCGACGTATAACAACAGAAAAATACTAATGACGTGAATCTGAAACATGTGAACATAACATAACAAATTATGTTAAAAATGATATCCTACAAACTCCAGTATCCGAACTCTCATTATATGAGTACCCAAATAACTTTCTAGACAATTATTTATGTTAAAGAACTGTGATTTAGTGTCCAGAAAGATATGGGATCCTTAAATATCGAAACAAACTGGCAATCTTGATGATTTCTACTTGAATAAATTAAGTTTAATGCAAAAATAGTCATTGTTCTGTAGGATACGTAGAACCGTCTCTATATCTGCCAGTTTTTCGGGGCGTCCCTTCTTCGGCAGCTACCGAAACGGGGACGCTAAAAATCGACAGTTAGCAATTAGCAACGAGTAGATGCACCTCTGCGCTTCTAACACGTGATTAATATTGTTACTCCTCGATTGTTAAGTTTAATAAATATTCCGTTACTGTTTGGCGAGTGCACTTTAATTCACGACCACGATCATAACATCCTAAAGTTCCATTATTAGAAAATTTTATTATTCGGCCATTTTTATTTCGCTATTAATTCGGATACAGGAGGCTCTACTGTGTATCAGAATATAATCCAATGCTGTGATCAATATTTCTGTTGATATTTATAATGATAACAACAAATTCTGTCTATGTTTCAAACAAAAATAAGAAAAGGCAGTACTGCCCTTAACGCTATACAAATGGGGCACTTGCCCTAAGCTCCTAGGCTAATTAATTATATTAGAATAAGAATAGTCTATTATTGTGCCTGCTATGTCTAACTTGAAAAGTAAGAGCTACAGAGGTACGATGATCTGTTTCTAATTTGCTGCTTTCAACACTAATCGTACCAAGTGAGATCAAATGAACCCCTTTCAAAATTTACTTTATAAATTGTACATTCATTGTTATTCCTTTCTCTCGCCTGACTTTCTCTAAATCCTGTAGGAGCCTTTATTTGCGTGTTATAATACACGTGGTTGATGTGGACTGACTAATTAACTGACTGACTGGTAGATTGTCTCTGTGTGTGTATGTATGTGTGACTGTGTGACTGCATGTGACTGTGATGAGTGATTGACTGTCTGTGTGTCGCGTTTTTTTTTGTGTGAGTGAATTGATGATTTTTGCGTCACTTCTGTCTGTGATCCAGACTTATCAGCTGAGAGTTGTACAGGGTGTTAATCTACCTCTGGGCCGAAATGAAATGGGGGGTTCTAGACGGTAAAATAAGACGAAAATCAAGAGTGACGAAATTTCGTTAAACGCTTCGTTAATTAATTATTAGCAGTTAAAGATTGCCCCTATGGAAGTGTACAAAATTAGATCTTAATTGCATAAGGTGCGGGGAGGAAAACTTTCAAAACACCTCCCGTCTTGGATGGGTATTTGAAACTGCCTGTGTGTCGCGTCCAGGGAAGTTTGGCTTTTATATTCTCTGGATTTTATGTGGAGACATGCAACGGACTCTGCGAGTATTTTCTGGATTCTAATGAAACTGTAATCAAACACCCGTGGTAATGAGGGTCGACTGGCAATTTGGACCTAAGGATAATAATGGCATATCTAGTTGCTATGTTACACAGGACAATAAATTCTATGTTGAATTAATCAGTAAAACAGTAATAAAGGTGTTACAGCAAAGAAATACAGAGGATGTATATTTACGCCTTTCATATATATTGATAGACTTGTGGAAACGTATGTAGACGTCTTTATTGTGTGTTATTACAGGTTTGTGTGTTATAAATGAATGATTGAGTGATAGATTGACTGCGATAGATCAAATGTATAACTGTGTAGTCGCGCCCAAGAAGGTTCTGTATTTATATTCCCTGGACGCGTTGAGAGGGGGAAAATGTGGAGACATGGAAACGACTCTACGAGTGTTTTCCGGATTCTAATGAAACCGCAATCAAACACCCGTGGTAATGAGGGTCGGCTGGCAATTTGGGCCTAAGGATGGGCCGACGTTCAGGCCCTGTTTCAAAATGTTTGATGCAGCCCCTTAGAACACCCACAGAGGTTCCATGTCACCACAATTCTTATAGTATCTGATTATTCAATTTCTCGTCTTCCGTTTTTCTTTTAGCTTATTTTTTACCGAGAAAAATTCTTTGCGTACCTTGTGTACCACCACTCATTTGACTCCTTATGAAATTTACAATGGCTCCAAAAAGTATTCGTACACTGTATTATAAGGAAATTCATGTACTTCTGAAATTCTGATTTCAATGAAACTTTATGTGTGTACAGAGCATGGTGTGTTCTGAGTGAAGCAATTTTTTTGGCGGCAAAATATCTTTTAAGGAGGCTGATGACGAATCTCAAAGTTTCAGCGATTTTTCACGCTTTGAATATAAGCTTTTCTGTGTTCTTTCTTTATGGCAGGGCGATAGGGTATTAAAAATTAAACATTTTCTATTTGACTATTTCTAATCAAGTACCATTACAAAGTTATTTTTAAAAAGTGAGAGAAAACTCAGAAACTTCAACGCTGGTTTCACTCCTTTAATATGGCATTTAGGTGAAAAGAAGAGATTAATTCATACGTATACTAATAAGATCTACATACCCACAAAGTTTTATGAAATACTTCTATCAGACTCAGAATTTTAGGGTTAAACGAATTTATTTGTGACATAATGTACGAATACTTTTTGGAGCCACTGTACATATTTTTCTGCGGTTCCCTATCTGAAACTTTAGTTCTGGACTCACACACACTTCTCAAGTTATAGTTTCAATTATCTGTATCTGATATGTGTGTTTCGTTTCGAGGTGAGCACTTAACACTAAAACTACCAGAGCAGTCAAAATGACGGATTGATGATTATTCATAGCAACTTTATAAATTCACTTTACTAAGCTTCCAAAATATACTACGATTTTCTGCAAAAGGTATAAATAAAGATTTGTTTCCTGTGTATTCGATCCTTTTTCATGTAACTTTCAATTTGATCTGTTCCATGCAAATAAGTACACTGTAATCGTCGGTAGTTCTAGTGTTAATGAAAGTAAAAATAAAAGTCAAAAACACAATCTGCTAAGTTCAATTTGTAACATTGAATTGGCTTCTGAATTTTCTATTTAGTGGGACATAAAATAGTAAACCAATTTCTATGATAAAAATTGATATTCAACCCATACTTATAATTCAATTCTTAACGACCCGATCGTGTTCATATGTTATAACGCATAACCAGAAAGGATTCTTATCAGAGATTCGCAAGCAACACTCCTTCAAATGAGTTTTCTATAGCTAAACGAAATAAAAATGCAGTCCTATATTGAGAGGCAGAGAATAAAGATCAGAGCCCACAAAAATGATGCGAATTATTTCCTTTAATAAATTAAGAATCTCTTTTTAAAAATCAACATTTATTTCTTAAGGGATCAAATGACCTCTTATGGTAAGAATAGGTATGTGTAAAGTACCAATATATTTAGTGTTAATAATGTACTATACAGTAGCGGCCATAAGTTTAAGACGAGAAGGTAATATAGAATGCAATGCCATGGTTTATAAATATTACGTTTACATCTATTTATGTTATTAATAAGATAATATAGTACTTGTTGATTAGTGCAGATTACAAAATATTACGTTTACATCTATTTATGTTATTAACAAGATAGTATAATACTTGTTGATTAGTGCAGATTACAAAATATTACGTTTACATCTATTTATGTTATTTATAAGATAGTATAGTGCTTGTTGATTAGTGCAGATTACAAAATATTACGTGTAAATCTATTTATGTTATTAATAGGATAGTATAGTACTTGTTGATTAGTGCAGATTACAAAATATTACGTTTACATCTATTTATGTTATTAATAGGATAGTATAGTACTTGTTGATTAGTACAGATTATGAAATTTATTTATTGTGTTATTATTCCTTTTATATGAATTACTTTATTTTTGTTGATCTTTAGGTCTTAAACTTTTGTCCGCTAATTTATAGTGTGTACATCCCAATTTTTAGGGCGGTGAAACAAATAAGTTGCCCTGGGCCCTGTATTCTCTAAAGGCAACTTTGAAAAAAGGATTACTATTTTATAAGTCGATTTCTATACTAAGATACTCACTATTTATATTTTGTTAATCTAAACGGAATATGTAAATTTAAGTTAATTATATATAAAATTATATAATTCTGTTGTCTGTTCAATAAATTAATAGTGTCAAGTTCAATCAATGGCATAATCATTTAGTAGGATTTTTATTTCCATACGTTTTCAAAAAGAAAACAAAGGTATTAGTCTTATTTTCTTCAGTTCCATATGAGAAATCATAAATAAAGATTTGTCTGATTAATTAATTATTAGGATAATTATTAGAAGTAATTAATAGAATTTTAGAATTAATTGTGTAGTAATAAATGCTGTGCATAAAATGCTTTTTACCTAAGTATCGTGATCGATACTATAGATAATATTTAGGTGTACTATTCCTTGTTTACGTTTACAATGAAGAAACTTACATCAACCGAAGACTTTTCCATAATTAACATGTATCCTGCAAGAATTAACGAAGCAGCCGCTGTTCCGAGGGCTGAAAATATTCCCAGGCTCCTTCTACCCATTTTTAGCAACAAAACACTTGACACTGTGCTGAACAGAAGTCTAATGATTGCTGTAATCACTGCTGCCAAATAGTTGTTTATGCTGTCACCACCTGCACAGGAGACAAAGAATAAAATTGCAGTAAATTGCGAAACTAATCAGATATCTTTCTATATCGTAGTATAGTAGTTTTAAGGACTAGAAAAGTGAAAGTGTGGGTTGACTAGATGAAAGACAGACCAATCGGAAGATCGCAACCAGAAATTCTATTATCCGAATAAAGCGTTATCTAATGATAATATTTTATTTGTAAAAATTACGAAACTTAATTGTGAAAAAATATAGGATACACAAATATTTAAACGAACTGTTAGCCTTTTCAATGTCTATTTAAATCAATGAAATTTAGCCTAAGAAAACATGATTTTTCTATTATCCGAAAATTCTATTATCGGACTTAACCCTTTACACTCCGAATTATTTTTTAATTTTATTTCCAATAACTCCTTAATATTTTAGGCGTTTTATTTGAAATTTACTGCAAAGGACAATTTCCTCGAGTGGTACTCATTTTAAACGATTTTTTTTTTATTAATTACATTAAACATAGCTCTCAAACATTAATTGTGAATTTTGATATTTTTGATATTTGTGAATTTTCTAAATTTTTTAACTAAAAAATTACACAATTTCTATAAATAAAGGAAAATTAAAGTGGCGAGTGTGACTCGACATAGGAGTTACTGTGATAAAAACTGATGTCGAGCCACACTCGACAAAGGAGTGCAAAGGGTTAAGTGTTCGGACGCGAATCCTTCTTCTTAATCGATGTTAGATATCGCTTATTTAATTAACCCCTTACACTATTCGGAACCTCGGAAAAAGTCAGGCCAAACGCGGCTGCCTCAATTGTCGCGGTGAAGGACGAGCGGTGGAGCGCGCGTGCCGAAACTTGAGACCCATCTTATCCACGCGATGGAACTCTTGTGAAATTCAAATGAATTTGAATCAAAAACTTTTATATATACTTTAATTATCACATAAGATTAAAACAAATTCTGAATAAGTAATAATAATATAATTAATTAATAACGAAATAAAAATATGTAAAAGCAAATCCGCGGTAGTAGTATTTGAACTCAAATAAGTTTTCTGATTATCTCACTAATATCAAACCTAAAACGGAAAGACACAATATAAATAAACAATTAAATATCAATTTTGCCCGAAATTAAGACCACGAGTCAGACTCGTGATATTCATGTTCGGCCTGAAATTTCGAGTACGAGTCAAGCTCGTGATATTCATGTTTGGTCTGGAACTGAACAACGAGCCCGACTCGTAACATCCATGTTTGGCCTAAAATTTTCATCACGAGTCAGACTCGTCAAAATAGTGCAAGGGGTTAAGACAACAAGTCCCATCTCCTGTAAAGAGTTACACATTTCCGAACCGTCACTCATCCTTTCGAATCATCCGTCCTAAATCCTGAACCATTACTCATCCATCCAAGTCATCTATCCCATATCTATTCGTCAACTCCTGCACCCTCTCTCTATTCCAGTTGTAATTATCCTACCCTACTACCCTAAATTCCATAAATTTTAAGAAACTTAGGATTAGGCTTTTTGTTACCAGCAGCGATGCAGTAGCTTTCGTTTTTATACTTCGTTATGTGTTAGATCTTGTAAATTAAAGTTTGGTAGAAATAAAATATCTGAAAACCCCCAAACCTTGAAATCTAACATCGATATCTGAATCCAGATCCAGATATTCGAATGCTCGAGAATCTAAGTTCGGATATCCAGATACTCTAACCAGGATTTCAAATTTAAGTTCGAATTGCAACGAGTATTTCGAGTACTAGGATATCCGAGTACTAAGAGCTTTAATTTCAAGAACAGAGATAACTCTTTACCGATGTCTTTGACGAGATCCACTGCGTAGAACACGATAACGTATGTCCCGCTTATTAGCTGAAGGATGTTAAAGATGTTGATGATTGTCAACGGTTTGAAGACACTTGGATCGAGGATTGTGTACACTGAAGAAGAAAGTTTATCGAACCATGTGATGTTCGTAGGCGTTCGTGCTAAGTCTGCTTTAGCTCGTGCTTCCAAGATCGATATTTCAGCGTTAACCTGGAGGATAAAATATTGATTGTTTACAAAATGTAACAACAGTATGCAAAGATAAGTCGATATGTCTTGTGATTTACTTTTTAACCCATTTTATAAGTCTCTTAATAAAATATATTAAATAATACAAATTTATTAGTTTATTCAGAGATTTTTATTTAGTATAAACTTAATTAGATTTTTTCCATTATTGCATTCCACGAAAAAATAGGCGATGATGTAGCATAATGTAATGTTTGAAAATGCCAAAAGTGCAATAAAATATTTAGATAAATAGCTTTAATTACTAGGATATTAATTAATCGAATTTTAATTGCTTTTATGTTGCATATTTTAAGAATGAAATTTTTGCCTTACGTTAAATTTTATTGCGTAACTTTAAATGCACTGAGAACAGTTATTAATAATTAATAATTTATTATTATAATTATATTTATAACCATATTATAATTATATTATAATACTATGTTATAATTATATTACAATTATATTATAATACTATATTATAATTATAAATTAATTATATTATTATAATAATATAAGCAATAATTCATTAATAATTTATTATTAATTATATTTTTTTATCGTAATAATATAATAATATATTACTAAAATAAATATAAATAGTATTAATAATTTATGCAGTGTCAAAAAATGAACTCGTGCTATTTTAGATTTCATAAAGCTGCAATCATTATGTTTAATGCATTAATAATTATCAGTGTAAAATAATGTTATCTGATTCTCAATAAAAGCTACAGCTGTTACAAACATGAAACTGTACCTGTTCCAGGTTACCTCCTCTCAACCAGAGCAAAGCTTTCCTCGCCTTGTTAAGTTTCTTTTGTCTCACTAGTAAAGCAGGACTTTCCGGTATCAAGATTAGCGCAATCAATGCTGTCATAGGGAGAACGATGCCACAGAAAGCCACGGTGTCCCAATTAAAAGAAGCCCCTAAGGCGTAGGTTATAACAATTCCAAAGCAATAAAACGTGAGGGTGCCTCCTGTTAGAAGTCCACGGAGTCCTGGATCAGCCATTTCACCCAGCAAGACCTGTTGAAATGAATTCTTGAAACATTTTTGCCTACGATGAAACTCATCAATTCTAAAATTTATGCAAATTAAAATGGAAATAATAATTATTATAATTGAAATCAATATGAATGAAAATTGTGCATTTGTGAGACCTAAAAGTATTGTTCGATCACTATAGAAAATTTAGAATATTTGATAACAAATGTACAGATTAATTGTAAATTTCAGAGTGATTTCTAACAAATAAAAACGAAGAAACATATTCATATTAGTTATGTTAATATTAATACATTATTATTATATTATTTATATTAATGTAGCTATCAATGTTATTTATTATTTATTCATTTATTTATGATATGTATTCGTATCTTTTATTTATTTACTCTTCGTTTTTATCAGATTTATATTGTGTAGAAAGAAATTATCGAGTTATATGTATCTGTTGAATATGTGGCTATTTCGTTTCCTTTTCTATGTTTAGCGATATATCTTATAATGTTTATAATTGTCGTGTCTATAATAGTTTCATAAAAAATTTTCATCTCAAAACTTTAATAGAAAATTAATTTTAAGTCTGTTTATATAATTTTTTGTTATTAAAATATTAATATTAAGTAATTTAAATACCTATAATTTTTATATTTCGTGTTTAACAAGCTAATTGGTTGAAAACCAAAAATCGTTTTAAAAATATGATATGTAACAATTACTGATATCGTGAATACATCTCAAATTTGATTTTTTGTACGTAAAAATAAAATAATAAAATATCACCAAATGAGAAATATTAAAAAGTACAAATAATAATAAAGTATATTAACATCAGATGTATTCCAACGCGTGTGTCATAACCCCCTGTAGAAGATTTGATTAGGTCATAAATTCTGCTTATATGCACCTAACAAATTGCCATGCCATGTGTCATTGAAGTATGCTGCTGAAAGGCCATAAACTCGACTGACATTACAGTGTACAATGTAATGAACACTATTACTTCATCCTTCTTACAAATTATTCCACGAATTCATGAACGTTTGTCCACATATTAAATAACATTTAAGGATGAGTATGTTATTGATGATTCACAACCATAATCATCAATAAAATTAATGATAATATAAATAATATTAACATTAATATTTAATACGATTAATTCTGATTTGATAAATAATATTCAATAAAAATAAATTATCTTCTGAACGTAGGTTTAAATTTTGTATTTATATCAGTGCAATTAGAGAGAATAACATGATTAATATACTATGTTGAAGATATTTATAATGACTAGACTTACGGTAGTCTTAATAATGAATTATTTATACCGTGTGTATCTATAATATAATAACACACCTACATAAGTATACATATACACGATATCGCTTGAAACAGTCACTTTCGTGTAAGGAAGCATTACAAAATTTACAGACCAAGCATGTAAAAGCCGGTTTCCGGTTGGTAAAGTGTTCAGATGATCTCGTTTAACGCTGTTTCTTATTGGAACGTATCTGTCGCGTTAAACGGGGTCTTACTGTATAAAAAAAGAAGATGAAAATACCATAATTTCGTACCTGAGCTGGTACTGCCATTAAACCGACGCCAAAACCCAATATAACTCTTGCTATCAAAAGGTAAGTGATGTTTTTAGCGAAACCCATAACGAACCACCCAGCAAAAAGTGGCACTGCTGAAAATTGCAAAGACCCACGTCTTCCAATCGTATCTAATAGCGGACCAGACATCAAAGATCCAATCGGTGTTGCTAGACTGTGGACCGAGGCTGAAATACAAATTACAGACACATGATTTTTAAAGTATTAAGATTTGCTTAGATATTTTGAACTAAGTATTTTGAATCAAATAAATTTATAATTTTTAACGTTAATATTTACATAATTAATTGTAATTAATGTTATAACATTATTAAAACAGTTTAATATTTCCTTCTGTCAAATTCGAAAATTGGAAGCAGAATTTCTTACAGAAAATTTGGATTCAATTATTTTAGCGTGAAAAGGAAGAATGTTGGATTTATAATTTATCAAATTTTATATTTTGGAATTTTTTGCATTTGGATTTGTGTGGTGCTTCAAGTGCATATTGTTAACCCTTTGCGCTCGAGAGGTGACGGTTAGTCACCAAATGATAGTTTCCCAAATTTTCAGACTTTAGTTAGTTTGTTTATTTGTCAGGCTCAAATGTTAAATAGTCATACATGTAAATTTTAGTGTATCACTTAACTAATCTGAATGACGTTTAATATAGGCAAATTTTACTGAATATTTCGAATTAGAAAATTTTTAAAGTTAGTATCATTAGACGACTAACACTCACCACTCGAGTGCAAAGGGTTAATACATATTATACAAGGTGAGTAGTTTAAGATTGCATATAAGCTTTACTAATGAAGCCATACTTTTCATCAAGAGTTAATAAAAGATCTTCGTTATGCAAATAAAAAATTCTGATATACTAAATATTTAATAACAAGTAGGAAGGTAAGGAAAAATTAACATACACAAAGTATAATATTACTATTCAGAAGATTTACTATCTTAAAAAGTTATTTAATTTCAGTGTACTACTTAGTGTTAAATATATTTTATAAATGCTATGTAACGTTCTCCCTAACATCAAACAACCTTTACAAAAATATGTTGTTGATGTCCTCAATTTCTTACGATAGTATTCCAACATTATACGTTTGCAAGATTATACATTATACGTTGATATTCCAACATTTCTAATTAAAACAAACATTTCTTAAAAATGTCTATTGCACAGGATAAATCATCTAAAGTTCGAAAAGCGTTTTTCTCTAAAACTACTGCAGCTATACATATAAGTACATTTTTTTTAGATTAAATATTATAAAGGGACTAATAATTTTGGATATAAAAAGTTTGAGAATTAAAAGACTTGCTTAAGGGATGCAATGTTAATTTTTTTTTTACGAACCTAATAATATTTACTTAAAACACTTTTTTCTACTCTGCCTTCTATCATCTTCTACATGCTTAATTGTAGAGAACAATTACTGTGAATGGTTGGTATGAATGTTGTGTATGAAAGTATGTTGGTAAGAATGAGTGTGTTCTGAATGATTGCTGTATGGTATGATTGTCAATTCGTTTTTTGAGATCTGAGAGAGAAAGTAAGAAAGACAAAATAAAAGTAAAATTAAAATTGCATAAAGTCAAGATAAAAGATAAGAACAAAACGTTATTGTAATTATTAAGTAAATCCATGTTATTATTATTATTAAATATTAAAATCTAAAAGGCTTTCATTTCTCCATTAAAACTAAAAATATTGTCCCTGACCACGTCAAAAACTAACATTAATAAAATAATTCTTAACACAGAATATGTTTCTCTATCTTTCAATACCAACTAACAGCTTCACAATGCAGAGTATTCTTTGTTATAATTCTTTAATTAGGCAGAGTAGAACAAAACCTTTTAAATAAATGCTAGTAGATTTAAAGTTACAGCTACTTAAGTAGCAAAAAATTAATATATAATTTCACTTAAAAAAGAATTGGATTTCTTAAGCCTTAACACCTTGAGAGTTACACCCAAGTCTTTTGTATCAGAAATGATTGGCCGCTTTACATTATTTAATTTAAAATAAATATACAAGGTGTCCCCAAAATCGTGCTACAGCCGGTCGAGTAGTGATTCTACAAGCAAAGATAAGTTGAAAAAGGAAACAATATTTTTAATTTAAAGCTTTATTTTTGAGAAAACTGGATTTGAAAATTCGTCAAATACTCGTATACTAATTCTAAGTTTCGACCTGCTGAACGTTTGTTTCTAGTCACAGATAAGGTTAACATTAATACCTTTAAAAAATCATTTTATTAATGTAACAAGCGTTCGAAATGTTGACCGTGTTGCCGTATTGGATACACGTTAAACTAAATTGTGTTACTGAATTATCATAACATGCTTACAAAGCAAGCAACATGTCTATGCATTCTTAATTTGTGTACATAGACGTCGTGAAGCTACGAAAGACACTAATTGTAGCGAAGGTGGTCCAAATACAAGCTAAGGTCTAAATATGGACTAGTTGAAGTATAGTAGTTGAAGAACAAAAGTTACTTGAAACGAACAGCAACCTTTCATGTTTAAAATATGCATTGAAGTTAAATTTTAACAATTTTCAACGCATCTGACAATAAATCCTGAAGTAAAAGTGCTAGTCCATATTTAAATCACCTCCTACACGAAGAATAAGAATTGTTTGTGTTTATAAACACGATTAGAAACAGAAAGCTGACCTATTTTTCTCGAAAACCAAGCTTGAAATAAAAAAAAATATTATTCTTTTTTCCAACTTATTTTCACGAGGGTATAATCACTAATCAGCTGACTGTACTTTCGATTTTGGGCACACCCTATACAGGGTATTCGGACAGCCCTGGGCTTAAATTGAAAGAGTAACTCCCTGAAACATTCTAAGACGAAAATCAAGAGTAACGATTTTGCGTTTGCGGCTTTGTTTACGAGTTATAACTAGTTAAAGATATCGTTTAATCCGGACCGTTCGACGCTTGAGCATCACTGTGGACTCAGCGACGTTACCGACCGAGTTGCCTCGGTTACCCGCTCTCAAGAGTCGAACGGTCCGGATTAAACGATATCTTTAACTAGTTATAACTCGTAAACAAAGCCTCAAACGCAAAATCGTTACTCTTGATATTCGTCTTAGAATGTCTTAGGGAGTTACTCTTTCAATTTAAGCCCAGGGCTGTCCGAACACCCTGTATATATATATTGTAGATTTGGGTCACATTTCAGTTGGTTAATCCTATATAATTGGTGAAAGTTTTCTTGCGACATTCAATATATAAATTCATCATAGAACAAGGTTGCAAACTAAATAGTATTATTAAAAAGTGTCTTAGTAATTATCTAACAACCTTTTAACTTCACCTAACTTTTCGTTAAATGTCTTAAACGATCTTCCAATTTTTCCTCGACAAAGCGCCGCCGTTGATTCCATTTATTTTCGTTATTAGTTAGTCTTGGACCAGTGTTGTTCACAGTTCATTAAATGCATTTTCGGCTTTTCCAAAATATAAGTTTTAATAAATTCAACGTTGGTTCAAGAGCAACTAATAACAGAAGTAAATACAGGGTGTTCGGACGAAGCTATGAGAAAATTGAAGGGATAACTCTATGCGATATTCTAAGACGAAAATCAAGAGTAACAATATTGCATTTGCCTACTCTCAGACGTAAAATACCCCGTTACAAGTAGTTTTTTTAAACAAAGCGTCAAATTCAATATTGTTAGAATGTCGCATAGAGTTACTTCTTCAATTTTCTCCCAGCTTCGTTCGAACACCCTGTAGAATCGATGGCAACGCTTTATTAACCCTTTGGCCTATAACCACGAGTCTGACTCGTGGTAAAGAATTTGTGCCATAAGCGAAAACCACGAGTCTGACTCGTGGTAAAGAATTTGTGTCATAAACAAAAGCCACGAGTCAGACTCGTGGTGTGGAATTTGTGCATAAGATGCCGCGTATTATTATTAGAACAAGCGATTGGAGTTATTCCACATCGAATATTTTTCCCTTGATTATGATTACACCCTAGATATCTTAAAATTACTATTTGGATCTAAACATTGTTTATTATTTCACAATTCCTTTTATTGCACTGAAATATACGTCGGGTACACGGCTGAACAGTTGAATGGCACGGCGCACGACCGACTTTCTTGTTTACTATAGCTCGCGAAATTGGCCGATATCGTGTAGGCTAAGGGGTTAACAATACTTTTACGAATAAGGCGCGTTTGTGTATACTTGGTAGAACGTTGTGAATAATACTTGGATTGTGAATATGAAGCACGTTTGTGAATACTTGGATTACTGAGATTGTGAATGTGAATATGAATGCGCGGCACCGAAGTGACTCGGTTTTTATATGGAGGAGTTCGACTGGTCACTTCTCCATACCTCAAGACGATACGCTAATTGGTTAAAGTCAAAAAGTCAAGACTCCAATCAGCGTATGCCCTGAGTGCCCCCAACCCCCGTTCTTGTGCCCTTAGCACGCGTTTCGAGAACGAGGGTGGGGTGAGCCACTCGGAGCGGGAAGGTTTCCCGAATTTCGGCAACGAAGGGGAAATTTCCTCCGGGCCCGTGTACCTCTCGCACGTGGGTACCGGCTGGGCACCGGGCCTTTCGGAAGTCCCTTATTTATGGCACGCTCTTGGCTACTAAGGAATTACGGTGACTCGAAATTAAACTATTGTCCCTCTACGGGCGTTAAGAGGGTTCGAAAGAAAAGGCAAAACGGCTAAAACTTCCTAATCCTCGAAAGTAGCATTACCGGCACGCTCGTGCCATAAATGCCGATGGAAAACTTCCCGCAGCTGTTTCGCAGGACGGAACACTAAACATTGTTTATTATTTCACAATTCCTTTCGTCGCACTGAAATATATGTCATGAAAAGTATACATTTTGCGCCAGTTCGGGTATACGGCTGAACAGTTGAATGGCACGGCGCACGACCGACTTTCTTGTTTACTATAGCTCGCGAAATTGGCAGATATCGTGTAGGCCAAGGGGTTAAAGAAAAATTGGGAGATCTCCCCATTCAGTTGGCTAAGTGTTAACACATTAAGGACCGCTCACGAGTTTTCTCGTGCTTAGCAAACCGAACGTTACTGACCGGCCACGAGTGAACTCGTGATCGATGCGCTTTTTTTTCTCGGAGATTATACAATGTAATTGTTGTTCAGTATACCACAGGCTATGTTTCTTCGCTAATAAAACCCGTCAAGATGTGTTTCCTTTGAAATAAAAAAAACCTGTTTGAAAAACATTGCTTCATCGATAAAAATGTGTGATTTTAGTAACGTGCAAGTTTGCCGAAAAACGTACGGTCCCAGGCGTATGTCTTACAGATTTCTTAGCGGTCCGCAATGTGTTAAGTGGGTATGCACGTTTTCGAAAGTGAGCCAGAGATCTTACAGGAACCAGTTAAGGGGTAGTTTACCGTATCTCGTTGTATGAAACAGAACTAAAAAGAAATGATATCGTAAAAGAAAGGTGTACGGTTGTCGAGATACATTCATGACTTTTCTCGTGAGATCAAAAGTTTTATCGTTCCCATAGGATTTAAGCGACGCAATGCTCCTTTATTGTTCAGCAAGGATGTTCTGGCACTTAAAAAAACGTATTCGAATAACAAGGTGAAATCCTTGGCGGTCACACTTGGCCTTGACTCTCATTGATAACAATTATCCAATCAGAGGTATGTAGGTCAGTTACAACACGCGCTGGAAATGGCCAGTCAGCCTGATTAGCTCTGCGCACTACATACTCTTGAACTTGCTGGCTGGTTCTTGAACTTTACGATACGATTTCAAGCGTGGTGCATTCAGAAGTTTGTTTACAATCAGTTCGAAATGTTATTGAACTTTTAACGTACGCGTTAATATTTTGATATACAACAACTATTATTTTATCATTATTAATCTCTGAAGTTTGAATTTCTATTATTTAAAACTTAAACATTGAAATATTATTTGTTTTATTTACAATAAAATGAAGGTTAATTTGTAGAAATTAATTTATAAATCTGACGATAGTAAAGCTCGTGCAAGGATCATAGTTAAAGGAAAAAACTATTCTTAACGAAATAACTATATTGATTTTGCAATTGAATTTTAGTAACTACTAATTAGTAATAATTAGTAATTAAAACAGCTGAAATATAAATTATATTAGCAGAATAAACAGAAATCGTCTCTCTTTGTAAATATATTTTTGTTGAATTCAGAAAAGTCTCACAGATATACAATCGTGTATTTGAATAACAAGATAATTTATAATTAATGAATTATACATTCATAACTTAATTTATGTATTTTATTGAGAACTGAAAATAGCAAGAAACGTGTTAATCATTGAAAACATTATAATCGTCACACCCACCTTGATTATGTATCTTATTATTAGACTGCTGTGTTGAATGAAATCACTTATCTTGCAAACATATACGGAACATATACACTCCCGGACTGAGCTATCTTTAATTTTAAGGTAACGTATGTAGAATTTTTCAGTTTTAATGTGTTGGTACACGTGATTCTACTGTAACTTGGTGATATTGGATCACTTTGTTCTTTTTGACTTATGTCTTTTGTTTCTTCTTATACCTATTATTTATTTATTTATATTCTATTTTATTATTTATTTATAATTATGTGTAATGTCTTCCGCTCTGTGAGTATTTTTATTTATGTGTTTTGATGTATCTTTTATTAATTAAATCTTATAACAATTACTCAAATATAGTTGTGCTGGATGTTTAAATCTACACCGGACTCACGTGTCATGAAACTAACATAATGAATAAAATGGTGATATTACAATTGTAGAATAAAGAAATCGTTTGAAAGTAAAAAAATGTTATTATTTTTGTTGTTTAGCGGAGGAAACAGCTTAAAATACCACCTAAAATACCACGGACCAAATGATAGCACAGGTATGAAAAAGGGGTAAAGGAATTTTGATTTTTGAAAGCGAAAAGTAATTTTTTATCGATTTTTGAGTATTGAATCCAAATTTGCAAAAAAGAAATGTCTAATACATCAGGGGTTAGAGATATTTAAAAATAGAAATGCAAAGAATTTCGATTTTTGTCACATAAAAATAATAAAATTCTTTTACCTTTCAAACGAAACCCTTATTATAAAACCATAATATTACCATTTCAATCATTAAAATTGAAAAATTCTACATATGTCACCTTAAAATTAAATATATGTACTACCTTTTTGTCGGGGAGTGTATAACATTTATAAAATATCCAAAATATCTCGGGTGAAGTACAATCAATGACATCTAAAGTGTGAAACAAATCTTTATGCAGGGTCTATTTCCTTAGTTACGCTTATAAAAATATGAATTTGCATAAAAATCAGCAATACACTTATTGTATATACTTAAATTTAGATATGGTAGGTGGTAATTAAATCTTAACCCTTTGTACTCGAGAGGTGAATCGTAGTCGTCTAATGGTACTAATTTCAAAAATGTCCAATTGCAAAATATTTATTAAGATTCGCTCATATTGAACTCCATTTAGTTTAATTAAGCGATACAGTAAAATTTATTAATAATTTTACGACTATTCAACCCTTTAAGTTTGGAAGTTTACAAAATTATCATTATTTGGTGACTGATGGTCATCTCTCGAGTTCAAAGGGTTAACAAGCATGACACACTCTTGAACGTATTCTCGAGAATAAATCAAGCTTTAGAAAGTGAAAGCAGGATTCCTCCAACTTGCATAGAAAATGATTAACCTTTAAATGTTTACATACCTATCCAAGATCCAAGTTCTCGATCAGCATGCATTGTACCATTTTCTTCAGCCAATTGTGGCAACAAAATGGCACTGTAACCAATTGGCATTCCTCCACCGGCTGCCAGTAATAAAACTGCACCAGCTACTAAAAACTAGAGCATATTATTACATTATATTATTAAATATTATATTCGAAAGGTACATACAAGGTGGTCCATGCAATTCGCACATCTTGAATAATTTCTGAAATATTCTTTGTACGAGAAAATTTCTTATACAAAAGTTTCATAGCTTAGGAGGGTATATATTGTGTAGTGCGTGTGCTTTTTTTTATAGGATATCTTAGGATCTTAGGATCTATTATTTTAAGGGTTTATTATAATATTAAGTTGTATTCTTAATGTTATATTTAAAATAAAAAAGTATTAACTTTATTGACCCTAAATCTAAAGATTAACGAGTAATTTTGTTTCGTAATTTTCTTAGTATCAAGTTAGCTTAGTATTAGTTTAAGACTCAAATTGTAATAATGTCAATTTGAAAACTATCACTTTGAATATCTACGTTATTTTATTTACGTCAGTAAATTTCTAAAGGTGTAGGTGTTACAATAAATTTACCAAGATTTCACGAAAGATTACGAATCGGTCATTTTGACCGGTATTGGCAGTTACAGTGTTAAGACACCAAACTTGTATACATCCTATACATTCGTAACATATGCTATATTCGGATGATCGATCGTTGGATTAATCAAAATTCGGATAATCGTCGTTCGAATAATTAATGTTCTATTCTATTCTATTGTACAAATGAAGATCGGTAAAAATACTGTTGATATCAATGATAGTCTTGTACAATTGTCATATTAAAGCAGTACCAAAGGAATACAGACGTTATTATTTATAGAGGGTATATGATCTATATCAAAATATGTTTAACTATGATACAATTAAGTGTAAGAAGAGTATTAACACTAGATTGCAGGATGTTGGGTATATATCTATTTTGCCTAAAATGAATCAATTTGACTCAAACATGAAAATTGAAGTTTAAAAAAAAAAATAAAACTTTATTTTTAAGAAAGTTTGTTCAAAACAATTTTTACATCTGTATGCTGTTTTTAAAATACATTTTCTGCAGATTTTTTAATTACATTTAGCACAAACGCCCTTAATTGTATTCGTTTCACATGATACTTGAGCTTGGCAAAATCATAAGTGAGTCAATTTGACTCACTTTGACAATCTAATGTTAAAGATAAATATAACCCAGCGTGAAAAAGTTTGATTCCATATTTTCGACATTTATATTTATATATTATATTTTATATAATTATATATTAATATTTTATATATTATTATATAATAATGTATAATACATAATGTATAGTCTTATTATATTATAACATATAATATTATATATTATTATATTTTTGCATATACAATCATCTTTTTTCTGGTTGTACCTATTATAATTACTAGGCGATTTTGTGTATGTACATCGATATAGATTTAATTAGATTTATGTAATTATTTTCCAAAACATGTTTTCAAATGATCTACGATAATAGAACAAGTGAAAATATATTTTCTATTTTATTAATTATTGCAATAGCGTCGAGTTAAAATGATCCAGATTCGGTTTCCTAGGGTCGAGTACAAAACTTGGCACAACTTCAAAAGTGATCTCAGATTTTAGGTTGATTAACCATTTTTGGCAAATGCTATCAACCAATAAAATCTTACAATTAAATTCCCTTTGTTTTATAACACCCGGTATATCTTATATTTATAGAAACATAGTTTTCGTTACTCTTACCTGTGCAAATACGCCTTTGGAATTTGAGGAATAATGTACTGCATCGTGTTTATCGTCGAAAGTGTCGTCTTTGCTATCAGTGTTATTATTTTTAATGTCTTCGCAGACATTTTCGACTTGTACTACCTGTGCATAATCAATCGGGTCGTATCCAAGCATTGAATGGCGTTCTTCCCTAAAATAAGAGTACAAATGTAGACAAATAAATATTATAAATTATAATTATACCATCTACACTCTCAGACAAAAAAGATAACACATATATATAATTTTCAGGTGACGCATGTAAAATTTTTCAGTTGTAATAAACGAAATGGTAATATTACGGTTCTAGAATAAGGGTCTCGTTTGAAAGGTAAAAAAATTTTATTATTTTTATTTAGAGAAAATCGGAATTCTTTACATATCTATTTTTAAATATCTCTAACACCTGATGTGTTAAACATTTCCTTCTTGCAGATTTGGATTCAGCACTCAAAAATCTATAAGAAACTACTTTTCGCTTCCAAAAATCAAAAACCCTTTAACCCTTTTTCATACCTGTGTTCTTATTTTGTCTGTGGTATTTTAACCATTTTTTCAGCTAGACAGCAAAAGTAGCAACATTTTTTAATCTTTCAAACGAGATCCTTATTATAAAATCGTAATATATCGTAATATTATTCATTTATTCAAATTGAAAAATTCTACATATATCACCTTAAAATTAACGATAACCCTTCCGTGCTATCTTTTTGTCCAGGAGTGTAATAGCTGTTATGAAATATATCGTTAAACAGTTATCATGCAGCATATCATTAAATAATTACTGTGAAATATATTATTGGACAGTTATCATGAATTATATTATTAATATATTGTTAAATAATTACAGTAGAGATTCTCGTGTCCTACTCATTATTCAAATAATTTAATATTCAATCGTTGTTCTACCTAAACATTCTGCTAACTGAACAGAATGTTTCCTAATAACAGAGACTAGAATTTTCAGTTACAAATACATATTCATATCTATAGTGTTTACATACAACGTATAGTACCAAAATATTTTCAACATAAATTTTGCACCAACCGAATAATAAATGAAAGTGGAGATGAAGATTTCACACCGAATCATTTAATGAATTTAACACTAAGTTTACGGATCTTTCTTATATATCTATTTGTAATATACATATATTAACACTATTCCTACCACAACCGGTCAAATGACCGTTTTTAAAATTGTGATTAGGATTTTATAGATACAACGTAATTGAATCGCCTTTAAACTTTAGACTTTTCCTCAAGTATACGTATAATACATTTTTCAATATTCACTTCTTTCTTTATTGTTTATTTTCTGAGAAAAATTTGTAGTCTGTCTGTGTCGGTAGGAATAGTGTTAATGTATAATGAATGTTAGAAGGAAATATACGAAAAATCTCCGCAAAACTAGTGTTAAAGAAAACCTTGAATATACTTTGTTAAAATATATCGAGATACTATGTTACGCTTTGTTTAACTTCTTTCCAGTTTCCAATAATTAGTGATTTTTTTTTATCGATCTAGAACATTTTAATCTTCATACGGATTCTTTCCCATTTTTCAATTATTCATACCTTTCAATTAATTTTCTTAAGTAGATGTAAAGGTCTGTCCGTAAACCTAGTGTTAACACTATTCCTACCACAACCGGTCAAATGACCATGTTTGAAATTTCGATTAGAATTTCATAGATACAACGTAATTGACTCGCTTTAGACTTTCTCTCAAATATACGTGTAATACATTTTTCAATATCCACTTTTTTTTTTATTTGTAGGTAATTATTCTATTGGCCGATGGGCTTTTACTTAAATTACGAGCTAGTGCAACGATTCTCATGAACTCTAAACGAACTATCTCAAAACGGACTAACGCTAATTATCGCGAGGCTTCCTATTTATTTGCCTCGGGCCTGATAGGCGGTTCCTATCCTTACCAATCAGGACCTTCGGAAAAATGCCCGCCTTCGATATCCCCACGCGTTTTCATCTAGGATATCGCCGTCTCCCTTTTCTTCGGGACTCAGATTTACGGCCGCGACTGTTTATCCCTACAACGCCGGAGTTGTTTACAACGGCGCCGGAAGATCACGCGGCCCCGAAAAAATAACACGGCGACACTTCGAAACCTAATCCGCGGTCGCCTAACGAAAGCAGTGTTATTCTTTGCCGCTCTTCCCTATACAAAGGCTCCATTCATTAGTAAATTGCCTACATATTGTTTATTTTTTGAGAAAAATTTGTAGTCTGTCTTACGTGGGAAAGTCGCGGTAGGAATAGGTACACGTAAAGTGTCGGTAGGAATAGTGTTAAGAAATAGGTATACATCATACAGAATTGGTCCCTGTATGGGCCGAATTTTTGTTTTAAATATAAAAAAATTGACGGAACGGAAAGTCAACAATTATAATCTTATATATGCAGATGAAAAGAAATTTTCCAGTTTAAACAATTTTACGTTATAGAACATTATATAATTAGTATGTATCCGTCATCTCATGAAAAAAACAAGTCATTTGTTAAAATGTCAATAAATTATCATGTGACCTGAAAGTTACACTGGCCCATAGAAGATTAAATTGCAGAGCTGAGAAGGAAATAGATTAAGGTATATTTGTATCACTCTATCAATAAAAGTGAACGAAAATTGCTAAGAATAATAGTAATCGTCTAATGCAAATCTTGTTCATGAAATCCGAAATCCGTTAAATTGACGAGTTTAATATACCTAGTGTTAAACAATATTTTACTGGTTTGAAGTATAAAGTGAACGTAACATTGTCAATGGAATTATTTATGTTGGAAACTTTATGTAGTATAGCAGCCATAAATATTTGAGACCTCTAGATATTGAAATAAATTGTGACAATTTTGTAAATCTTTGTTTAAGAAAATGAAATTCAGTATCAGTAAGGTAAGTGATCTTTTATTTGAAAATTTAATTATTCGAACGTTTATGTTTTTCTATTAGTTCTGATACAGAAGACTATGTTGGGTATTTATTAAATATTTTATTTTAGAAAATCACTTTATTTTGTGGGATGTTTACGTATAAGTATTATTATAATATACACTATAGATCACTGATCGAAATTTGAGAATACACTTACTCCCTGATTTACACGGTAAAGATGGTTACTTTATTCACACCATTTCACTTTTACATGATTTTCAAAATACGGAATTAAAAAGAAAAAAATTTCTGCAGTCATTTTTTAATTTCGTTCGCTTGGTAACATTGGCGCTTTTATTTCTAGTTATTTTTTAATTCCATTCTATTCTGAATTCCATTTTAGAATGGCTAATGTAGTAATTCAGTTATAACTAATTTCACAGCTAGCCTCTGTATTGAATCGTTCTATGTTTATGTCGCTACTGCAAACGAGTGATTCTGTAGCTACTGTGTGAATGGTACTATTTGTTTATGTACAGTGGCTCCAAAAATTATTCGTACACCGTATTATAAGGAAATTCATCTACTTCTGAAATTCTGATTTCAATGAAACTTTATGTGTGTACAGAGCATGGTGTATCCTGCACAAAGCAATTTTTTTAGCGGCAAAATATCTTTTAAGGGGGCTGATAACGAATCTTAAAGTTTCACCGATTTTTCACGCTTTGAATACAAGCTTTTCTGTGTTATTTTTTTTATGGCAGGGCGATAGGGTATTCAAAATTAAATATTTTCTATTTGAGAGGTTTTGCTTTATCAAGTACCATTACAAAGTTATCTTTAAAAAATGAGAGAAAATTCAGAAACTTCAACGATGGTTTCACCCCTTTAAAATGGCATTTAGATGAAAAGAAAAGATTAATTCATACGTATACTATGACGATCTACATACCCACAAAGTTTTATCAAATACTTCTATCACACTCAGAATTTTAGGGTTAAACGAATTTATTTGTGACATAGTGTACGAATACTTTTTGGAGCCACTGTAGTTCCATTAGTCGCCTGAATTTGAAAAAGGTCACCAACAGCTGATCGATCAACGATTCATAAAATGAGAATTACAATCTATATCCTGCGAGAATCACGTCTGAACGCTTCCATTGAATTACATACATATGTACAATCAGTATCCATCATACGCGAATCGCCGTATAACAGAGTTACCATTTTTTTTTTCAATGCTATCCGTACCATTGTATCACCCTTTCCTACCATTTGTTTCTAGAAAAATTTTAGTTTTTTATTAATGTGGAATTTGAAATTAACTTTTTATAAATAATGTATGTAAATATATGGCCACGTATTCTGTTAGCTCAGTGGTTCTCAACTGGTATACTGTGTACTTGCTACAACTGTTTCACAAAATATTATTAAATATGGAAAGGTGTGATTTGTTATAAGCTTACAGATTTATACCGAGTTACTTTAATCATTACAGTTTTCATTAACACCGTACTTTTTTTAACTACTTCTTTCTTTTTTTATTACTAAGTAACATTATAAACATAAACTATTATATGCGTGTATAACTTTCAACAAAAGATCGGTATATTTCTGTTACTTTAAAAGAAGATAGATATATTACTTATTTCTGTTTTGATGATTTAGGACTACAAATAGCGAATTTATTCCGTAAATTTTTCTTTGAATCGAAAGTGTTCTGTACTTTAAAAATGTTAAAAACTAGTATATTAACATTAGAATTACTAGAGCAGTTAAAATGATCAACTTGTGATTATTCATAGCAATCTTATAAATTCACTGTGGCAAAGCTTCCCAAATTTACTATAATTTTCTGCAGAAGGTATGAATAAAATTTTGGTTTCTGTGCATTCGATATTTTTTCCATGTAATTTTCAATTTGACCTCTTCCATGCAAACAGGTACACTTTAATCGTCGGTAGTTCTAGTGTTAACCAATTGTCGCATTGGCCTCTTGTCCGACGAGATTAGGACAAGTATTCCTGGCTACGCCCTTGGCCCACAAATGTATGAATAAGAAAGTGTGACGTTATAAGCAAGAGAACTTATAATGCTATTCATTATAATTCAAGATTCAAATAACTTGTTTCTTAATCCTTTCGCTTCGGCAGTCCAGTTCGCCGAAGTGTTGTCACTGAACGGAGGCACCCGCCAGAAATGTGCACAGTATGTTCTACTAAGTCTTAAATAACAATTGTGCTGAATAAAACAATGATTGCACTAGATAGATAACTCTTTATTGCTTTCCTGTTGGATTACGATGGTTCCGTTTCTATAACTGATAGAGATGAAACACTGAGTGTGAGTGTGAGTGTGTGTGTGTGTGTGTGTGATTGAAAGAAGGGGAAATGCAGAAAACAATAGAACAGCGAGGTTGTACCGCACATGTTTCGGCAGCGGCAATTCACCCTGATCCTTTCATATGAACAGATGTGTTGAATTAGTAATAATTAACTAATAGTGTTAGAATAATTATAGAATGTATTATTATTATTATTATTATTATTATTATTATTATTAAATGTTAAAAAACCCAACAATAACATTACGGCTTATTCTACTTATTTACTAATACTAATCCTAACTATCCAATAAACAACATAATAAAATAATCCATAAAAATAAATAAATAAAACATAAAATATAATAATAATAGATACAAACACTACGGCAATATTTCCGCAATAAATAAACAAAATTACATAAAGCAATAGTACTAGTAGATGACAAATACGCATCCACTGAACCTCTAGCCTCCATGGATCACGAAGCAGACACATACAACCAAACAAACACAATCAAAACAAAACACAGGAATGGACCCAAAAACAACTGCACGGGAAACATCCATATATGGTAAACAATGCATACATCAATAGAATAGACACATACAGATGGCAACAAAAAAGCCAACTCTTTCCCGAAACGGAAGGATTCATTATAGCAATACAAGATCAGGTCATAGCAACAAGAAACTACCTAAAATACATTATCAAAGATACAAGCATACAAGATGACAAATGCAGGAAATGTAAATAATACCTAGAAACAATAGATCAGATAATAGCAGGATGCAAAATAATGGTCAGTAAAGAATACACGGACAGACATAATGCAGCAGCAAAAATAATACATAAAGAAATAATAAACGCCAACAAAATAGAAAAGAACCACACACCATACTACAAATATACACCGACAACAATAATTGAAAATATCAAATACAAATTATACTGGGTCACAACAATACACACAGACAAAACAATCAAATATAACAGACCGGACATCACAATAACAAACAAGAAAGAGAAAAAGACATACATAATCGACATAGCAATACCAAACGACACAAATATAGATAAGAAATACAATGAAAAAATAGAAAAATATACACCGCTTTCGCAAGAAATAAAAAGACTATGGAAACAACAGGAAGTACATATAATACCATTAATAATATCAGCAACAGGAATAACGCCAAAAAACTTCAAAAAACATCTAACACAATTAGAAATAACCAGAGATAATCATAGCGAAATACAAAAAGCAATAATATTATACACGTGCAACATCACCAGGACACACCTAAACCTCAGCTAAAACGCGAGCTTGACTTGGCAATGTCCCGTCAAGCCGCGGAAAACCCCTCCATAGCGAGAAGAAATTATGTAATAACATAGTAATAATAATAATAATAATAATAATAATAATACCCTATAACTTAAAATGATATACACCTATCCCCCGATTTACACTGAAGATAGGTTCCTTAGAAAACCGTGTAAATCGAAATCGTAGATTCTTATACGTAAAACCGTGTAAATCAAAAACAAACTAAAATGTGCATAATTCAGTCATTTATTTCAACGTAAAATAAAACTAAATATATCTTAAAAACATAAAAATAACTGTCTATTTATAAAATGACAAAAATATAAAGGTATAATAATATGTATGTAATTCATTTTACATATAGAAACGAGAAATATAAATTAAAAAATTTAACCAGAAATTTAGTTACTGTTATCACTTTCGTAGACTCTTAATCTTTTATTCCTGATTGGTATGATATTACTTTCATCACTCGATAGTGGTTGATGCGATTCAAGTTCGATGTTAGATGAATTAGAGACAACTTCAGATGGGCGAACTTTGGTAGTGAAATCCGTAATTAACAATTGTCTTCTCGTTCCGGGCCGGTGCAAATTTAAAAACCGTGTAAAAGTGAAATCGTATAAACCGAGTACCGTGTAAATCGGGGGATAGGTGTATGCTCTACCCCCCATCTTCGGTTCAAAATTTGTACTATCGTTCTTTTCCTACACTATTCCTCCCCTACCGTCTCCTTTCTATTCCTCTCCACCCTGTCGGCTCTACCAATCATTGCACTAATGTAACAAGTATATTCACAAAATTATTAAAATATGAAATACACTTGGATACCGCATATACAGGGTGTTCGGACAGCCTTGGGCTTAAATTGAAAGAGTAACTCCCTGAGACATTCTAAGACGAAAATCAAGAGTAACGATTTTGCGTTTGAGGCTTTGTTTACGAGTTATAACTAATTAAAGATATCGTTTAATCCGGACCGTTCAACGCTTGAGCATCACTGTGGACTCAGCGACGTTACCGACCGAGTTGCCTCGGTTACCCGCTCTCAAGAGTCGAACGGTTCGGATTAAACGATATCTTTAATTAGTTATAACTCGTAAACAAAGCCTCAAACGCAAAATCGTTACTCTTGATTTTCGTCTTAGAATGTCTCAGGGAGTTACTCTTTCAATTTAAGCCCAAGGCTGTCCGAACACCCTGTATGCGGCGCTCGAAGCTAAAGGGTTATTAGCGAATATAATATATATGTATAATATAAGCGGGATATAAGCGAAAGGAAAGTTTGCCTTATATAAATGGCCATAAATTTTACGATAAAAATGTACAAAGAAAGGTCGTGTAAAATAAACGTGTGAAACTGTGTTTGCAGCAAAGTAGGAAACTTGAAACTAGAATTCTTTCGTATTATGTTAGCCAATTAGTAGACTTGTTGTATACGTTCTAGAAAGATTAAATAACAGACACAGCTGTACTATGCGGTACATCGAAGTAAAGATGGATTTGAAATATTTTTATGCAGGATACACAAGATTTTTGTTATATTTTCTGTGAACTAATTAGTGTACAATTTCGCAGTTGTATTAATGTAAAGTAAAATGTCCTAAAGAAACTGTATTAAGGTAAATAAAACGTGTTAAAAATAACCATGAGAAAGATATTTATGAAAAAGCAAATAACGGGAAACCTAAATGTATGTATTTATGTATTTCACCCTCATAAGAATATTGGGTTATATTGACTCGTATGAAATACAGTATAAGGTGTTAAAATTGTAATAAATTTATTTAAAAAATTAATTTATTTATAAGAATCATACAAGAAATGTAATTATTTCATGCATCAAGTATACAAAAAACTAAAAAGAAATAAAGTATATGTTTTTCAAAGTGCATCTTTAATAACATAATTCCTTTCCAAAACTAATTTCCAATAGAAATTGTTTTATGGGTCAAGGTGACCATGCATTCGTCTCTCGAATCCGTCGAAATCCATTTGCCATTTTAGTTAATGCTGTATTAGGTATTATATGCATAATATATGTATACAGTAGTGGACAAAAGTTTGAGACGACAGGACAATGTAAAACATAATTTTATGGTTCGCAAATATTGTTTATTTATTAATTTTTATTTTCATTATGGTAGAATACTATTTATTCATTAGTATAGAATACAAACTTTATTTATACTATGTATAAATAGTTATTTCTTATTAATTTATTTTTCTTCGACCCTTTGGTCTTAAACTTTTGTCCGTTACTGTACATGCATAACCCCCCTACTGACAGGGCAGAAGGATAATTCATAAGAGTACAATGAAGCTTTCCCCATGAGATTTTTCTATAGAGTGAATGTTTCTTCCTGCATACAAGTTTGCTTATTTGATAGCTCTTATACTATGTGAAGGTCTATATAGACCACAAGTATTCATAAAAGACTTATGTACGCAGCATGATTGTTATCGTGATAAGAAAAGTGAAATCGTTGTGTTGCTTATTTTATAACTAAATGATTATTTTGATAAAATTGCAGAGATTTCTGCAGTGAAAAAAGGATGATCATATTTGAATGAACTTAACCCTTTTAATGCCGAACGACGAGATATCGTACCTACCTAACTATTACCTAAATATTCGCATCGTGAAAGAACTGTATCTCAGAATAAATTTGGAATACGTTATAAATAGTTCAATTTCTCCCTTTATTTCATAATATGTTTCTTTTTGAATTTTGTAAATATCATTCTTACTTTGGCTTTTATGTGCTTCTTCCCAAACCTTAGTAAATTCCTCAAATTAGTCCCGTATATCTCGCATAGATATGATACTTTTGCTCGGCACTAAAAGGGTTAAATTACAAATTGAGAATCAGCTGATAAACCCTTCTTTCTATCTCGATCTTACTAAAAGTATTTTTTACTTTTATGCACACAGGGAAAACATGATAGTTAAAAATCGAAATTTATATATATATATACAGTGACTCACAAAATTAATCAAACATTTTCTTTTATTATATTTTTTATTTAAGTGAAATACAATAGATTTATCATAAATGAAATTACTTAATAAAGAAATTCAAACGTTGTTAGATAGATTTATGAGAAAGGTAATTAAATACCATAAATGTGATGAACGATTTTTAATTAAAAAGGTACTTTATACTATTATATTTCATCAATCTTCATTTAACATAAGCTCAAAGTTGAATTTTCAAAGAAACTTTTATTGAAATAGTCTCTGGATAAACGTACAAAGGCTAATAAAGTTATATTCCAAACTAAACAGAAATACAATTTATCATGGTCGCAAAATTGAATTTTTGCTGCAAAGCTGTTCGCAGTTTTTCCAATCTACACACCCTGTACTCTTTGATTTATGTATTTCACTGAAGCTGAAACTAAATATGACACTACGAAGCTTGGATCCACGTCGAGGCGTTGATCAAAGTGTTCTGAATCTCGTTTCCTGCTGTTATTTCTCCGGTTCATCGCCTCTTCTGTATGTCGGAAACGAGAACGAGAAACGTTGAACGTGAGTAAAGTAGAGAAGAGCACTTTGTCACATGATTCACAACAGTGTCTCGTTGATCTTCACAGTTCATCAGTTATTCAAATTCATCCTAATTTAATTACGTTTGCTGCTGGTTGTAAGAAGCCCAGCAATTCCATTAAAAGAATCGCATAGTTATGAAATAAAAACTGCATAAATTTGATCTTTCTTATTCGACAACGGTACATGTGTAAAGACCAATCAATAGAATACGAATGTTTATGCGTTTATAGGAAATTTAAATGTGCAAAAAATGTAGAATGCTTATGAGAATGATGAACATTTAAGGTGGCAGTACCGTAAAGTACTGTATTACGCTAAAAGTAGTTTCGCCATTCACCCCTTCACCTATATGTTTGGTATTTTTGCATTCCCACTCGTAAGTCCGAAACACTTAAAATGGGGGTGGTGCTATAGTTATGCTCCTCAGTGTATTTCCAATACCCATATACTAAGGAATAAGGTATACATCAAACAGAATTTAAAATTGCAGAACTGAGAGGGAAATAGATTTGGGTATATCTATATCGCTTCATCGATAAAAGTTAAAAAAACTTGTTAGGATATATAGTAATTGTTTTTATAAATTTTGATCATGAGATCTGAAACCGGTCGAATTGACGGTTCTCGTGAACCCAGTGTTAATTGCAATATGAATTGTATAAATATTCGAAATTTATCAATTGGACCGTTTATTTTGAAAGTGGTGTAAGTCCATTTTCTCGTGTTTCGAGAAAATTAAAGGTTAGCATATCTCTCAATAAAAAAATATAGATTAATTATATCAAGTCTGGTAATGATTTTACTGATTTATCGATACGTAATTTGATTATAGAAATTTGTATCAGACGAATTTAACTAAAATAATGTATATTTACGGGCTGTAAATGGACTTACACCACTTTCAAAATTAGTCAATTGTAAAAATCGTTTAATTTCAATTTTAAAAAATCAGATGTCATTTAAAATATTTTATACTAATACAATTCTGTTTACAAATAATAACAAGATATAAAATAGAAGTAGTATTTTTAATTTTAAACGTTAATTATATTGTTAAAATTAACATATCTTCTTGTAGCTGTGTTTTAAAATATTCATGATGCACAGGAAGTATATAGGATAATAATTGATCCATATCCTTATTTTTCGTAAGTAATAGACCTAGCATCGTGATATAAAGGCGCCAGGGCTGATTTTTTCAAATTTTGGCGGTCTTCCCGAACATGTAATAAACCTGGTCTTGAATTCTTTGTTCTCCATCGATGTTTTATATAAAATAGTATATGGTGCACTTTTGAGAAACCTCATCCAACATATTTGCAACCAATTTACTTTTTCTCCATTAGTGTTTCTGCTTGTCTGTTTTTTGATTGCGTTCTGTAGATTTTTTGTTGAAACGAAATCCTTTCGTTTCATTTCATGTAAAATGAATTCATTATGTTGTCTACATTCTTTTATGGCATCATGATAATCCTGTAGTGTGTACAGGAAATTCTTTGTCGTTAATGCCTAACACCTGTCTCTGGAAATTGGGCTTACACCACTTTCATAATCAATGGTTACGCAATTTCTTTTATCGGCCAATTTTAAATTGGACAAAGCATGGGAATTTTTTTTAGAAATTAAATACTAACTAGTTACAAACAAAAAGTTTACACTGAATTCAGTATAAATTACGTGATATCTCATTTTTTTTTAAATGGACTTACACCACTTTCAAAATAAACGGACCATATATTGATGGACTTGTCAAGGCGTATATATACGCCCTTAGCAGTCAAAGGGTTAACAAAATTACTTCAGCGTTTTCCGCGCCCTACTGCCAGTAAAGAAAAAACGAGTTTTGTCGTTTTCCGCGTTTCAGTACTAAAAGGTGACAAAGTTTCCCGCCCACAATGTGTTGACCCTTTACTGCATGAATTAATAAAGCATTGAAAAAAGAATTGTTTCACGGTGGAAATAGCTTGATTTAATTATCAATAAGACATGTTAAAAGAAAAATAATGTAAAAGTTTTATATTTTGGTGCATACGAGACCAAATATGGAATCGAAAAACAAATTCTAATATTGTTTTTTTTTGTGTGGTATCGTTCAAAACATTGTAATTTATGTAATGGCACATTACAAAATTCGCAAATATATGTAGGAATGCGATCGAGTGGATGCGAGTTTGGAAAAGTCGGAAGAGTACTTGAGTTGGACGATTGTCGTGCGAACGCAGAATGTTTGGGCTCGAGTGTTTCTAAGGTGTGAAAGATGAGAATTTGTGAAAACAGTGCGACTGAGAAATTCTGGGTGGTCGTGACTGAATGCGTAGAGTGAGAAAGGTTGACAATTAGAATGAAAGGAAACGAGTGTTTGGAAGAATATATATGACGGGGAAAATGCGAGTGCGTGGCAGAAATTATTGGACGGTGAAGCAGAAAGTGTTTGACTGTTTGAAAGAAAAAGGTTTTGATTGTGAAGTTGCTAAGTTGTAAAGTCGTTTAAGTTGTTTTTGTTAAATTGTTTCAAATATACTTTTATTAATATTTTAATCGCTTCACTTTTATTTTTCACACCTGAATTCCATCTTCCGTTTTACAAAATCATTTTATAGAATTTTCCTATATATACAGGGTGTTCGGACAGCTCTGGGCTTAAATTGAAAGAGTAACTCCCTGAGACATTCTAAGACGAAAATCAAGAGTAACGATTTTGTGTTTGAAGCTTTGTTTACGAGTTATAACTAGTTAAAGATATCGTTTAATCCGGACCGTTCGACGCTTGAGCATCACTGTGGACTTAGCGACGTTACCGACCAAGTTGCCTCGGTTACCCGCTCTCAAGAGTCGAACGGTCCGGATTAAACGATATCTTTAACTAGTTATAACTCGTAAACAAAGCCTCAAACGCAAAATTGTTACTCTTGATTTTCGTCTTAGAATGTCTCAGGGAGTTACTCTTTCAATTTAAGCCCAGGGCTGTCCGAACACCCTGTATATTGTTAGACCCTTGCGCTGCATACGTGGCCAAGGTCTCTCAACGGGGAGAGCATCTTCCGTCCCACAAAACAACAGCGGGAAGTTTCCATTGGGACATTTACGACATAAGCGTGCCGGTAGTGCTATTTTTGAGGACTAAGATATTTTAGCCTTTTCTTTACCTTTTTCGTCGAACTTTCATAACGTCCACTGAGAGACAATAGCTTTAATTTCTAAGTCAACCGTGGTTCCTCAATAGCAGAGAGCATGTCGTAAACAAGGGACTTCCAGTAGGCCCGGCGCCCAGCCGACACCCGCACCTGAGAGGCACATGGGCCTAGAGGAATTTCCCCTTCGTTGCCTAAATTCGGGAAACTTCCCGCTCCGAGTGGCTCACCCCACCCTCGTTCTCGAAACGCGTGCTAAGGGCACAAGAACGGGGGTTGGTGGCACTCAGGGCATACTGCTGATTGGAGTTTTGACTTTTTGGCTCTAACCAATTAGCGTATCGCCTTGAGGTATGGAGGAGTGACCAGTCGAACTCCTCCATATAAAACTGAGCCACTTCGGCGCCGGGGCATAGTCAAATAGTAAGAACATAGTCTCATAGTATCGGAGTCTCATAGTAAGATAGATAGTATCAATAACATAGTCTCATAGTCTCTGAGTCTTATAGCAACTTAGAATCAGAGTAATAGTAATATAGTAGTCTCGTAATATAGTAACATAGTAACCAGAGACTCATAGTATCACAGTATCATAGTATTATAGTATAGTACATCATACTATAACTGTGTATAGAATTTGAACTTGTTAGTCGGCACACCACGTGCAAGTTCACCCGGAACTCGAGCGATTTTACACACCGGTAACAATCGTGGAGTCCCAAACATATATTATTAATATTCTAAGCACTTCACTTCACTGTCATCTCTGCAATCTACTAAATAAAATAAAAGTAAAATTTCCATTGCAATTTGTAGCCGACCAGGATCTGATTAATTTTTGTTTGCTACATTTTTCTGCCAGACTGTCGGAAGTGCTTTGTAAGTCCAGGGCGACGATTACGTGGGACAGCTTGTAAATGTAGTATTTTTAGACGGTTTCGTATTATTATTGAGAACATTTTGCCAGGGATAGCGGGTTAAATACAAGTTTATGTTTATGTTTATTTAACCGATTTTGTCCCTTTTGTATACATTACGTGATTTACAGTAATTGAATTAACACTGAATTGAGTTGGTTTAGAATGGCGACATACGGTGAGAAGAGTTTATTCGTTTGTTATAATTAATAATGCGGTAAATAAATAATCGTTTCGTTGAAAAATTCCACAATTTCAACTGGTTAATATCTGTAAAAAAATTTATATCGGGTATAGCTATTATTATATGTTGTGTTCCACAGCAGTAGTTCGTCAGCAATTGCGAAAAACTCCAGGTCGAGGTGGTTAACAATGACCGAAAACGAGAAACGCGTTGCTAAAGTTAAAATGGAAGATCTCCCCGATCGGTTGGCTAAGTGTAAATTATTAGACGACTAACAGTCACCTCACGAGTGCAAAGGGTTAAAAAATTAACCCTTTGCGGACGAGTGTCGGATATATCCGCCCAACTCTCGCGCTGTGGCTGGCGTTTGTCTGTCGTAAACGACACGTATAAGATACGCATATGGGTATACTAGCCTAAGAAGTCAAGTTGGCCTAAATTTGTTTGTTTATGATTTTGTTAGATTTTATGAAAAACTTATTTAAATACAGCTTTAGTTTTTATAACACAAATGCGCGACGTAACTATTTTCTTTACTGCTCCGTCCGCAAAGGGTTAATTTCGATCCTACGCGTGCACATGTAGATATGACTTTGTGGAAAACACATCGAATGAATTCTTTATCTCGGAAACCTTAGGCGATGTGCTAATTTCATTGATATCGATTTCACTGATCGGTTAGCAAAACGAGTAGAGAAACTACGAGACATGTCGAGGTACCCGATAACATTTGTTTCTGGTGTTCTGTTTCGTAGACAGATTTCATAAGCTCGGGACTCGTTATCGTTTGTTTGTCTATTTTGCGCGAAATAAATGTACCGGGAACAGAAAATCGGTAGAAATCGATTCGAAGAGTCTTAATGGACTTAATTTGAGCCTGCCTGACCGAGCAGTCACGACCCATTAGTCAATTCGAACACCGTGTGCACTACATCTGACGGCGTTCATCCCCCTAATAGACGGATTATACCGATTAATTGCCGCGTAATCTCTTGATACCGATTTGACGGAATTAGTCGATTGTCTGTTGATCGTAAGTTGACTATTGTGCCAAAAACGTGTAGATTTTGGTTAGTAGTAGATTCTGTTTCAAATTTTTTGGGGATTACGGTATTAAAGACAACGTGGTTACTAAGTTTATGAAGTTTTACGACTAATTTCTTGATATTTTGTAAGATTGTGTGTTGATGATAAGTTGATTATTGTGCCAAAAACGTGCAGATCTGGTTTAAAATTTTTTGGAGCATTACAGTATGAAAGACAACGTGGTTACTAAGTTTATGAAGTTGTACGATTAATTTCTTGATATTTTTGTGAAGATTGTGTGTTGATCGTAAGTTGACTATTGTGCCAAAAACGTGTAGATTTTGGTTAGTAGACTTTGTTTCAAATTTTTTAGAGAGTTACAGTATAAAAGACAGCGTGATTACTAAGTTTATGAAGTTGTACGATTAATTTCTTGATATTTTTGTAAAGATTGTGTGTTGATCGTAAGTTGACTATTGAAACTTACACAGTTAATGACCTAAATGGTCGTAATTTTTAATATTTTTATTTAATTTGCTGCCAAAAACGTGTAAATTTTGGTTACCAGATCTGGTTTAAAATTTTTTGGAGGATCACAGTATGAAAGATAACGTGATTACTAAAGTTTATTAAGTTCTACGATTAATTTCTTGATATTTCTGTGAAGATTATGTGTTGATTGTAAGTTGATTATTGTGCCAAAAACGTTTGGATTTTGGTTACTAGGTCTGGTTTCCAATTTTTTGGTGGATCACAGTATGAAAGATAACGTGGTTACTAAGTTTATTAAGTTCTATAATTAATTTCTTAATATTTCTGTAAACTTTATACTATTTATTACAAGTACAATTATTGTTATTAACACGTTCCGTCCCGGATTATTTTTCGAAGACTTTCCATTCAGTGGGGCGTATACGATCCACACTTTTATAATTAAATAATGTTTTTGACCTACGTACGCCTTACAATTTTTCAATAGTACAAACCTGTAATTAGCAAGAGAAGGGTGTAGATTTTACGTTTTAAACAACAAAGCAATAAATTTAATTTTTAAGGAATTATTTTAGCAAACACATGGTTGAACATTTACTCTACCAGACGAGTTGCAAGCTCCTACATGATCATTTTAATAAAGTCTAAATAAATAAAAAATAAAGCGTCTTACTTGAAATATGGAATTAGTATTTTTATACATTTTATAATTTTATTAAAAACCAATATATGTTTAATTTTTCTATATATATATAGAAAAAAAATCATAAGTGATTCAAATTAACTCAATCCGGAAATCTAGCGTTAAATAATCGTGCAGTTTTAATAAATTTTTCCCTATTGCGACAATACAGAAAGTTTATCAGTAATCTTCGATCACGAATGATCACGAACAATTTTCGATTTTCTTCGTGATACTGATACATTGTTAAGCTTAATTGATCGAATATTGATTTAATCCATTGGATTAAATAAACATTCCAACGTGTCGATACGTTTACAGTGTAAGTTGTCATTATCGAGGATACTCGATAATCTGGCTAATTTTTAGGTAAAAACATCGTAAATAATACGATAAGCTTTCATTTCAATTGAAGATTAGACGAGACCACTTGAACTGAATCATCTACAAAATTCGTGTAGACACTTTCTTATCGATCAAAGTACTTGAGAAACGTGATACAAGAACGTTTGTTATTTCGTATTAATTAGTAAAATTCACGTGGAGAAGTTGTGCAAGAAAATCGTAGGGAATTATCAAAGCGGCGTTAGTAGGCGAGCGTAACAATGCCACTAGCATAAATTACGTCTAATTATAGTGTACATATTCAATAGATCATAATTATACGCTCACTGGCGAACGTAAAAACGTGAGCAATAAAACGCATCGTTACTTGGAAGCAGGATAATTTTTCTTTTGAACACCATATTTGTATTTTTATGGGAATCAATGGTTACAATATGATTGGAATTCGTATTCGAATTCAATTAAATGTTACACTTATTTTTATTATAATATTTTTTTAATTTCATATGTATAATAATATTTTTTTAATTCCATATGTATAATAATATTTTTTTAATTACATATGCATTATAATATTTTTAAATCACATATGCATTATAATATTTTTTAATTACATATGTATAATAATATTTTTTAATTACATATGTATTGTAATATTTTTTAAATTACATATAATTCTACCTCTTTAGGATACTAATTTGAATTTAGAGTCCGTCACAATGAAATTTACTAATCCGTTTGAAAGTGTTAAAATGTCAAACAATACAAATTTTTTTTTACATTCTTTTTATATGATGTTCTACAATTATAACAGTAATAATATTGTATATTTTCATCTTTCTGTAATGCATAATTACATCTGTTTCAAAACTATTAATTCCAATTATTGACTGCTACTTTTCTTCGAATTCGTATTCCTAGGAAGTTTCTAAAAAAAATAACAAATTTTTCAATACTGGGCTGCTTTCAAGCAATATAATATTGTATTGATAGATTATGTTCATCTGAAAATAATTGATGGAAAAATGTACTTCTTTTCTAGAGTTTGTCTTCTTTTAGAATACCCTTTTAGAATAGCTACTTTGCATATTTTTGCTTTCACTAATCACATTTACCATTAGTATGATTCATTGCTTTTCCTACTTATTTATATGATATGATGGATATTCATTGTTTATATTTACAAATAAATTACTATTTTCATCATTATTTTATATTCATCAAATATATTTTAGTGTGTTTTTAGCGTAGTCATCAGTATACTAAAATAGTTCGTAATTAGAGGCAACTATGTTTTCGAAGAAAAAAAATAACATGTTTTGTTCGCAGAACCTAGTAGCAAACGTGATTGTTTCTGTGCAAGTACAACGATTATGAACATCTATGATATCATCACTTACCTATATTTGACAGCCAAGCTGTCCAAGGCTGTTTGTCTCGAAACAAAGATGTTCAGTGAATATAAAAGTTTAAGACCCTATTGTCAATGAAAATAAAATAATTAACTTATAAGAAGTGGTGCAATAAACGAAATTTGTATTCTATGGTAATCAATAAATAGTGTTCTAGCATAATAACAATGAAAATGGGTCTAAAGGCAATGTTTGAAAACCATAGTACTATATAGCTATAGTTTTATATTATCTTCTTGTCTGCAGTAGCAAATATAAAAGTTTAAGATCGAAGTGTCAATGAAAATGAAATAATTAACTTGTAAGAAGTCGTGTAATAAACGAAATTTGTATTCTATGGTAATCAATAAATAATGTTCTATCCTAGTAGCAACAAAAATGGATGTACAGACAATGTTTGCAAACCATAGAACTATGTTACTATAGTTTTAGATTGCCTTTTTGTCTGCAGTAGCAAATATAAAAGTTTAAGACCCTATTGTCAATGAAAATAAAATAATTAACTTGTAAGAAATGGTGCAGTAAACGAAATTTGTATTCTATGGTAATCAATAAATAGTGTTCTGTTCTAATAACAATGAAAATGAATGTACAAACAATGTTTACAAATCATGGGACTATGTTGCTATAGTTTATATTGCCTTCTTGTCTTAACCTTACATCTCCTTTTGTATACACCATCTTACTATAACTTCTCTATTTAGTAAACTAATATACACGACTCAATTATGAAAAGAGAAAAGAATGGTTATGACAAAATAATGAATACAGTAGTGGATAAAAATTTAAGACTACAGGTCAATACAAAACACAGTTTTGTGGTATGAAAATATTGTTTGTATACTTATCTTTATTTTTATTATGGTAAAACACTATTTATTGATTAGCATAGAATGCAAATTTTGTTTATACTATTATTTATCAATTAATTGATTTGTTTTCTTTGACCTTTTGTTCTTAAACTTTTGTCCGCTACTGTACATATGAATCGTTTATTTTGAAAGTGATGTACAGTAGTAGATAAAAGTTCAAGTTCGATAGAACAATGTAAAACAGTTTTATGGTTTGCAAATATTGTTCATGTATAATATTTATTTTTATCGTCATTATGGTAGAATACTGTTTAATGATTAGCATATAATACGAATTTTATTTATCGGGTTATTTCTTATTAATTAATTAATTTGTTTTATTTGACTCTTTGGTCTGAAACTTTTGTCCGTTACTGTATGTGTATAGGTATATTACAATCTTTCAGCACGAGTTGTACAACAAAATCTTCATTATTGAAACTAATGGGGAGACAAATATGTTCCGATAATAGAATTTTTGTATAACAGAACAATCATGTTCTTTTATGCAAAACTGCATTCATTTAAATGGACATTAAGAAGATTAACAGTTTGTTTAAATGTTTGCGTATTCTATATCTTTTTACGGTTAAATCTTGTAACTTTTAAAAATAAAAAGTTACAGTAGCAGACAAAAGTTTAAGACAACAGGGCAATGCAAAATAATTTTATGGTATGCAAATATTGTTCATGTACTTATTTTTCTCGTCATCATGGTAGAACACTGTTTATTGATTAGCATAGAATACGAATTTTATTTATAGAGCTATTACTTATTAATTAATTAATTAATTTGTTCTTTTTCACTCTTTGATCTTAAACTTTTGCCTGCCACTGTATTACGTTCGAATAACAGAATTTCCTGTTACAATATTCGGATAGTGAGTGTTTGGATAAGGAAGCAATAACGCAGCAGTATTACATGATCAAAATTAGTACAAAAGTGTTGAACAGACGTTTAAATTTACTCAAGCGTATGAATTCAAACTTTCAATATACGATTCTCAATAAAGTAAAGATCAAGGTAACAGCCAAGATTTCCATTGGTCCACGGATTCGATTCTCGATAACGACGAAATTGTTTATTTGCTCGTATTTGACAGAATTTTGAATAATTAGCATGTCCGCCAAAATCAGGGTACTATCTATGAGCACGATCACGGATATGAATCCAATTTTCACTCTGGATATTTTCATTAGGTTGAATCGATAGTGATACCCGGAAAGCCACATCAATCATCGTGCACTCTTCCGATGAGCTTGCACTCTGATTACTTGCCGCCTATTCATAGCTGTAAGGGCGTGTGCGTAGCCGCCTGTATGAAAATATATAGGAAATTCTTACTTTTATTTATTTAATAGATTGAGGTGATAGGGCTCAGGCGTGAATAAAATAAAGTGAAGATATTAGAATATTATTAATACATCCAATTCTTTTTTTTTACACAGTAGATACGTTTTTTAGAAAAGCGTGTAAAAAAACATCGGGTAAAAAAATACATATGGTAAACTTGGGGATATGTTCCACAACTTTAAAAAATCGTGTAAGATGAAAAAACTCTAAATATTTTCCCAAAAAAAACGTGCAAAAGAAGTAATAATGAAATCCATATTACATAAATATTTATAAGACAAAAACAATTCATTTTTATTACAAAAAAATTAGAATTAGTGTACAGTGAAAATTCAATCCATAAGCACAAAACATATAAAAATTCAAATTGAAATTAGGAATAAAAATCGATTTTGCAACTATTCATCGCTAGTTGAAAAATCGGGTATTCCCCCAATTGTATTTTGTTGCTGTATAGATAAGTTTCTGTAAGACACTGTCAAAATTAGAATTAAAAAAAATTTTTTAGGGATTCGTGCTAGAACAAGAAATTCGTGTAAAAAAGGTGTATTTATTCTTATTGGTGAACCGCGTTATTTCAAAATCGTGTAAAAAAAGAGTTGGGTCTATATATTTAAGATAGTTTAACACGTTCCCTGGCGTATACGCTAAAATTTTCTCCCACGCCGGAAAAAAGCCTTTAAAAAAAGGCATATTTTTAACAATGTTTTGTCAAATAAACTAAAAATGATTGCTTTACTGGTTTAAATTTATGAAGAGATATGCCTTTCTTTTAAATTTATGGTTTTAAATTACTGAAATATTGTGTATTATACCACAAAAAGCATGTTTGTGTTAACCCTTTGCACTCGAGAGGTAACTGTTCGTCGTCTAATAATACTAACTTCAAAAATGTTCAAAGTCGAAATATTTACTATGATTCACGTATATTAATTATTCTTTAGCTTAGTTAAGTCATATTAAAATTTACGTATATAACTATTTGATCTCTGGGTCTGATTAATAAACAAACTAATTAAATTCTGAAAACTTGCGAAGGTATCATTTGGCGACTGACAATTGCCTCTCGAGCGCAAAGGGTTAACCATAAAAAGAACGTGGGGCGTGTACGCCCCACGCTGACTTGAATGGAAACTCTTAAAAAAAATGTCCGGCAGGGAACGTGTTAATATTGGTTGTCTGGAAAGTTCGTGCTGATTTCGAAAATGGATTGAAGCGCGATTGAAGGGGATTTAACACTATTCCTACCACGACCGGTCAAATGACCGTTTTTAAAATTGTGATTAGAATTTCATGTATAAAACATAATTGAATCGCCTTTAAATTTTGCACTTTTCCTCAAATATACGTATAACACATTTTTCAATATTCACTTCTTTTTTCATTGTTTACTTTCTGAGAAAAATTTGTAGTCTGTCTTACGTGGGAATGTCGCGGTAGGAATAGGTATACGTGAAATGTCGGTAGGAATAGTGTTGAATTTTAGCATACATTTGTTAACTCTTTCGCTTCAGGCGCCGGATATATCCGGCATCTTGTAAATGTATAAATACCTAAAAATATGTAAACTGTGATTGATCTAATGTTATTAGAATAATTAATATAATTTTGTATAAGTTTTTTCATATTAAAAATGTGAACTATATTTGTTACATTAGGGCAACGATTGTTTTATTAACCCTTTTAGTACCGAGCAAATTTAACGAATTTGCTAAGGTTTGGGAAAAAAACTCATAAAAACGGAAGTAAGAATGATATTTACAAATTCAACAAGAAGCATATTACGGAATAAAAGAAAAAATTGAAACATTTATAACGTTTTATAAATTTATTTTGAGATAGAGCTCTCTCACGATGCAAATAGTTAGGCACCATGGCAACGATATATCGTCGTTCGGTACTAAAAGGGTTAAGCACAGTGTGCACATTTCTGGATTGTACTTTCGTTCAGTGACGGTACTTCGGCGGACTGCACTGCCGAAGCGAAAGGGTTAAACTACACAGGTGTCCATCTTTCAGACAATTTGAAAATTCCATCCTTCCAGAATCTCTCAGATTTTTCAGCGAAAAACTTTTCTACATGATGTTTCATGTCGTCGAAGGAGTTGAAGTTTTTTCCATCAAAGAAATTTTATAATGATCGAAAAAGGTACCAAAGCAGCGCATATGTTGTTTGCCGCTATTGTGACTTTTTTGCCTTTCCGGTGAATGAAAAGTATTAATTGCCTAAAATACACTTTGTTTTCTTCCGTACTCAAAGGCGTATAAAACTGACAAAAATAACGTATCGTACCCAAATTTTGTTTTGTAAGAGGAACCAGATAATCAGGGGTGACGATGGCCAAAGTGGTCATTAGGGCCCCCATAAACCAGAGGTCCCCAATAAGGGTTGGGACCGAGTACACGCGAGGCTCGGTCACGGCCGCTTACACTTTCCAGGCCCGCACCAACGGCGGGTTTGTTTTTCGGGAAAGTGCAAAGTGGGGATGCGCCCATAAAAGCATGAGGAAAAGGGCATAGTTAGTTAGTAAGACAGCAAACGTATTTTATGAACGAACGGCCTTTTTGTAAAGAATTTAAGTAACCCTCACAGTTTCAAATATGCCTGAAGTATTATCTTTTACGATATGTACAAATATTATTTATTCTCAATCATTCTAATATATTTAGACCTGTCCTTATGCCACCTATCAAAAACTGGCACGATTTTTCCGTACAACCCAATAGTTAGTGTTTTGTACGTCGATATAACTGCAGGAGCGGTATGTTGCACCCGAAAGTTTCCCGACTTCATGTGACCGCCTTGTGTGGCAGTAGATTGTTATTCTCTTGATGAGGTTGATCTTTGACTGTTGTATTGAGTTTCTCTTGGTGAGATGTCCTTGAATGTTTGTACTTGAACTGTCCTTTTTTTTTTTTTTGGGAAGATTGCTGGCTAGTTGCGCCGCTTCTGTCTGTGAGACCAGACTTATCGGCTAAGATGTGTAGAATGGTGTTACCTACGGAAGTGAGCAGATAAAATCTGTGATTAGCATGAAGTGTGTGGAGAAAAAATTTCAAAAAACCTCCTACCCAGGAATGGATTTACCGGAGCTGTTGATAAGGCAATTGGGTTGAGTGTAGTGTGCGGATTATGATTGGGCCTTGAGTGAAAGCGGTACGGGGATTTTTGTCCTGTAAGGGATTCGGTTATGGTCGTAGGTCCCTGTGATTTGGACTAAGGGGTTATGGTAGTGGGCGACATCATATCTGATAACTAGGGTTGATATGTATGCATGAAGGTGGGGGATATTGGTCTCGTTTAGGAGATCGTTTGTGGGGTATCTGAGGGGTTTACCTGTAATGATCTTTAGAATTTTGTTCTGTGTTCTCTTAAGGAGGGTGTTTAATGGATGATTGTTATGTGTGGGGAACCACCATGAGTGTGCGCCGTATGTAATGACCGGTCTAATGCACGATTTGTAAATAAGTAATCGAAGTTTTTGGCTGATGTGGGATCTGTGATTAATTACCGGGTGTAAAGCTGCGGAGATTTTAAGAGATTTGTTGACTCTATCCTCGACTGTAGGCCGCCAGGAAAGGCGGTTGACTTGTACTGCCCTTTTTTGTACTGTCTCTCGATATTTATAGTGGAAGTGATTGCAAGCCTGTGGGGACACGGAAACTCTGCGGGTGTTCTAAGGGGCTGCATCAAACACTTTACAACAGGGCCTGAACATTGGCCCGTCATTAGGCCCAAACGGCCAGCCGATCGTCATTACCACGGGTGTTTGATTGCAGCCTTATTAGAATCCGGAAAACACTCGCAGAGAGTCCCTTCCATGTCACCACATTTTCCCCTTCTCGACGCGTTCAGGGAATATAAAACACAAACTTCCCTGGGCGCGACACAATCTAACAGTCACAATCTAACAGTCACAGTTAACAGTCACAATCACAGTTATACATTCGATCTATCACTCAATCTATCAGTTACATTCAATCTATCACAGTCATACATTCGATCTATCAGTCAATCCATCACAGTGTAATCTATCGCAGTACAAGCAAATAAACATACTCTACAAACCCGAACCAATCGCATTGCTTATAGTTATTGTAGGAAGGGAGGGCTAGCAACCACTTCCCTTCTACCGAGGCAGGTATAGGGTCGTTACTGTACGTCCCTAATTTAGGACGCAACAGTTAGCAACTGGCCGCCAAGCACTTCTGCGGTTTTCATTATTTCTGAAAGAAGTTTTGTTTCTCTAACTGGTAATAAACATAGTTTATCTTTTGTTAGTACTAGTGTTTTAATACCAGTTCATAAACACATCTCTAAATCCTAAATTACTTTTTACGTAACCTCCCGATTAAAGTGTATCGAACTTAAATTCTTACGCTACATTACGTCATATGGAGCAACCAGGAAGAAACCGCATTACGCTATAAAGGAATATTCGGCAGACAATTGTACGTCATCAAGAGATAAGCTTGCCCTTGGTCGCACGACTCCCGACCGTATGGAACGCTTTAGAGCAACAGTCAACGGAGTCACTGCACCATCAGGAGATAACCTCCACTTTTTAAATTGAATATATACAAAAGGAGGCCAAATCAAAGGACGCAGGACTTACTTCTGCACGTTACATACAAATTGAAATTCCTAGAAATGTCCTGAAAGACAGGGTTCAAAAGTGGATAAGCGATGAATTTACAGGTCTCTTGTATATTTATAGGAAAATTCTACTTTTACTTTTATTTATTTAGTAGAGTGGAGATGATAAGGCTCAGGTACAAATATAATAAAAGTGAAGTGTTTAGAATATAATGATGTATATTTAAAACAATTTAATAGTAACAACTTAACCGACTTTTCAACTTAGTAACTACGATATTCTTTCTTCCTTCAGAATCACACTCTTTCTGCTTTCACAATCAAACTCTTTTTGCTCTCATAGTTAAACTCTTTCTGCCTTCACAGTCAAACTCTTTTTGCTCTCACAGTTAAATTCTTTCTGCCTTCACAGTCAAACTCTTTTTGCTCTCACAGTTAAATTCTTTCTGTCTTCACAGTCAAACTCTTTTTGCTCTCAGAGTTAAACTCTTTCTGCCTCCACAGTCAAACTCTTTCTGCCTTCACAGTCAAACTCTTTTTGCTCTCACAGTTAAATTCTTTCTGTCTTCACAGTCAAACTCTTTTTGCTCTCACAGTTAAACTCTTTCTGCCTTCACAGTCAAACTCTTTCTGCCTTCATAGTCAAACACTTTCTGTCTTCACAGTCAAACTCTTTCTGCCTTCACAGTCAAACTCTTTCTGTCTTCACAGTCAAACTCTTTCTGCCTTCACAGTCAAACTCTTTCTGTCTTCACAGTCAAACTCTTTCTGCCTTCACAGTCAAACTCTTTCTGTCTTCACAGTCAAACTCTTTCTGCCTTCACAGTCAAACTCTTTCTATCTTCACAGTCAAACTCTTTCTGCCTTCACAGTCAAACTCTTTCTGCCTTCATAGTCAAACTCTTTCTGTCACGCGCTCGCATTTTCCCCGTCATCTATTCTTCCAAACAATCATTTCCTTTGTTTCTAATTCTAAGCCTTTCTCACTTGATGCATTCGGTCACGTTCACCCAAAAATCCTCAGTCGCTCAGTTTTCTCAAGTGCTCATCTTTCGCGCCTTAGAAACACTCGGGTCCAAACATTCTACGTTCACACGGCTATCTCTCTACTCAACCACTCTTCACATTTTCCTGAACTCGTATCCACTTAATCGCATTCCTACAAATATGAATAACCATACATATTTGACGGAAATAACACCATCTCATAACGAATTTTCAATTAACCCCTTGACATACGAATTAAATGGAACTTGATGCGACCGAAAAATACCATTTAATTTCGCTCAACTGAACGGTTACGTGAAGGCTGAGAAAGAGTATATTTTATTTTGAAATTTGGATTTTTCATTCAGATTTGATGTTAATAAAGAACATCTAAATAATATTAAAAAATAATAATCGACGCACGAGTGAAGCAACTATGTAAACTAATTGTATACTGTACGGCGTCCGCCGAAAAAAGCGCTTGACGAGTCTGACTCGTCAAAGTCTACAGTGGCCCGTAAAATGAATGACGAGTCAGACTCGTCATTGTATGTCAAGGGGTTAACAGTAACACGCTTTTATCTCTTAACTATGAATTTTGAAGTATCCTGTATACGAAGTGTAAAAATTATTTCGATCGTATAATAATAAAAGAAATTCTGACCGTTGCTTAATCTGAATCGTAATCGCGGTTAACACTACAAAATCTAGTAGATACAGTAGATCCAAAAATATTCGTACGCTATATTACAAGGAGATTCACCTAATCCTAAAATTCTGATTTCAATGAAGCTTTGAAAGGACGTAGTGTGTGATTCACATGGAAATCGAAATGACAGTCGAGGCTGTCCTTGAAACTCTCTGAAATCGATTGTAAATTAACTTTACGACGGCCGAGATTCAGGATTATAGAATTTCAACGACCGTGTGCACAACGTCAATTTGGAATTGCACTCGCGTAACGATAAATCAGAACAGGGAGTATCGTAAATCGTAAGTCACGCCGCCTTGCCACGTACAAGGTAGTCGCTCACGAAGATAACGAAGGATTCGTAGTCGTGGAGCAGATCACTCGAGATCATTCTACATGCGAAATGTTGTTCTTCCTGTTGTGTGAGTTTCGTAACACAATTAAAATTGTATCATTATGAACATCTGCGTAATTACAACACGATCAAAGATATGAATTCTCAAGTGCAGTGACGATTTTCGTATCCGAACTAACAGGGCAACAAAAATGGTTAGGTAATGGAATTTTCATTATTTTCAACTTTTGCATTAAACTTCATTCGTTCGAATAGAAATCAACATTGAAACAGTTTACTTCAGTATTTAACGAATGATAGTTTCACAAATTTTCAAACTTTAGTTAGATTGTTTATTAATCAAACCCGGAGGTTAAATAGTCATATATGTAAATTTTAGTGTACGACATAACTAAACTGAATGAAATTTAATAAAATAAATCTTACTAAATATTTTGCACTTGAAAATTTTTGAAGTTAATATTGTTAGATAGCTAATAGTAACCTTTCGAATTCAAGGGGTTAACACTAGATTGTCGGATGTTGGGTATATACCTATTTTGCCTGAAACGAGTCAATTTGACTTAAACATGAAAATTGAAGTTTAAAAAAAAAATAAAAGTTTATTTTAAAGAATGTTTATTCAAAACAATTTTTACACATATATTCTGTTTTTAAAATACATTTTCCGCAGATTCTTTTATTACATTTACCACGAACGCCCTTACTTCTATTCCTTTCCCATGATACTTGAATTTGACAAAATCATAAGTGAGACAAATTGACTTATTCCGGCAATCTAGTGTTTAATATTTCAATTTACCACCTCCCTATGTAACATCAATTGCCTCTCTTTGCCGATAAGTTTAAACCACAAACAGGAACAGCGCCATAATCACCTAATCAACAACAACAACAAAAAAGAAGGGTCCAGTGTTGAATAAAAAACCGAGTTGTAGAGTCGTAAAAAGAGCTGAGGATTAAACATAGAGTCGCGTGGTAGAGTTGAATTAGAATTTACAGTATACTAGTTATTTTTTTCATTATTCATATTAATAATAATAATAAATAATCTCAAGCAGCTTTTTTCTACAATAATAACGATAAAAATAAGTATATGAAGCCCTATCGTCTCACTTTACTAAATACATAAAAGTAAAATTTCCTATAGTACAAACTTTTTTTTATGGAAATTCTGTGTTTTTGAAATACGAAACTGTACAGCACTTTAAAACAGGAACTCGTAACAAATTTCAAAACAAAACGGTTCAATAACATCGTCCGGTCTGTCTTTCTAGTCGTAAAACTGGCTACAGGCGATTTCAGTTATTTGATCACAAAGTACTTCGCAAACAAACATTTCTAAATACAATAGAACCTTCCTTATCTAAACATACATTATCTGAACATTGCACCTCGATACCCTATTTTCCGAACAAAGTCTTACAGTGGCTCCAAAAAGTATTCGTACACTGTGTTACAAATAAATTCATTTAAGGGGCCATTCTACTGTGACGGATTGAAAAAATTGAATTTTTTTTTTGCATTTTCTTAGACTTTAACATGTTAAAAACTTGTTCCCATAGGGATTTAATACAATTCGAAAAATTAACGATGTTATGTGCCTTCACACGAAGCGCCGTTCTGCCGCGCACAGCTATCTGAGCGGTCAGCTCATCCCGGCAAGCCCGAAATTCTATTATAGATTTGAATCCTTACGATAATATGATAGTGAAGAAGCTTGAATGTGTTCTACACGTGAAAAAAAGGTTTGGAAGTTGATTGAGAAGTGTGAAGAAAAAGAATAAAGGTATAGGAGGAAAAGGCTCCAGGAAGCTAGCTGATATCAACAATTTGACCACATATTGTGGATTAGCCATTTTATGAAACACCGAATCGGTTGAAAATATGAAGAACTCTGTATGGGAATCGTAATTGGCCCAATAACCAAAACTTTCGTTGATAATCGCGATAACATCCGCAAAAGGCACGTAGCGATAAAAAGCCAATAGGCGTCGAAAGAGGCTCGAACAGCTCGTAGAACTGCAGCATCAACACTATAGGAATTCTAGGAAGAGAAGGAAGGTGTACTGTACGGCCCTGGGATAGCTAATTAATTTATAAGTATCATCAAAGCTTTCTATATACACCTAAACAGTACTTGAAACTTTAAACGTGTTTTTCTCAAAACCGCATTTTTGGAAATGGCTGCCACGATAGCTCCATAACGGATTGACCGATTCACTTCCCGCTTGGCAGATGTGTTCATTAGATGTGTCATTCTCGTCCCTACCAGAATTGCTTCGATTGGAATTTTTTTCGAATTTTGGGAATGTAAAACATTCCGATTTTTTTACCAAAATTTAGAAATTTTTCTTTAGACCAGCGCCATTTTTTTTCTGTTCAGTATTTTCAAACCATTCTGGTACCGACGATAGCCACGCTCATACAGATTAAGAATCTTGTTTATTTTCTGTTTTCAAATCACTACAACAGCTGGAATCATGGCAGCCATAGAAGGCTGTTTGTTTTACAACGTCATAAAAAACGTTCTGCAATTTTACACACATATGCTCTCCTGGCTCGCAAAAATGTTTAAATAAACTTAAAGTTGTAGTAAACAAATATCCTAAGCCGCAAAATGATATGTTGTATAGTTTACCCACAAAAAATTTCCAAAAATCATCTTGATTTCGGGCCGTCACAGTAGAATGGCCCCTTAACACATTGCGTACGGCGCTCTGCTCGCCAAAAAATCGAATACAGTGCATACAAGCACCTTTTTCAATTTTCATTTGTAAATTCTCGAATGTTAGTGTATGTTTTTTGTACATCGGTTTATTGTGGAACAATAAACCCGGCAAATGCAACAAACATAACAAACAGATCGTATTATTTGGAGTCGTGAATACGCGTGTGTAAGAAAATATTAAAACGAAATATCTCGTGACCTGTACGCAATGTGTTAACTTTAATATTCTGATCTCAATTAGTGTTTTTAATAAAACTTTATGGGTATGTAAAGTGTAATAGTATATGTATGGATTAACATTTTGTTTTATAACTACATACCATTTTAAGGAAGCGAAATCTACGTTAAAGTTTCAGTGTTCTTTTCTCATTTTTTTAACATAACTTTATGTTGATGCGTGATAAAGCAAAACCTTTCAGATAAAAAAATCTTAATTTTTAATGCTCTATCGCTTTGCCATAAAAAAAAGATCCCAGAGGAACCTGTGTTCAGAGCACGAAAAATCGCAGAAGCTTTAGGAGTCGTTTTCACTCCCTCTGTAAGATTTACTGTCAATGAAAAAATTACTCCATGCAGGACCCATTATGCTCTATATGCATACAAAGTTTCATTGAAATCAGAATTTTAGGATTAGGTGAATCTCCTTGTAATATAGTGTACGAATAATTTTTGGGTCCACTGTATTTTATTTCCAACACTTCTCTTCATATCCAACAGTCCCTTCTTCAGACAATTTTGATTTCTTCGCAGAAAACATGTCTTTACCATCGTTCAGCTTTACATTCTCAACGCGACATTCTTCCTTGTATTTAACTATAAAAATAGGTCGAGAAAAAACTTAACTCTTTGCACTCAAGAGGTGACCGTTAGTCGTTTAATAATACTAACTTCAAAAATTTTCAAATTCGAAATATTTACTATGATTCACGTATATTAAACTTCATTTAGTTTAATTAAGTTGTATATTAAAATTTACATATATGACTATTTAACGTCCGGGTCTGAACTAACGTCTGAAAATTTGCGAAACTATCATATGCTAGGACTACGATGTCCCATGAGAGGGGACAGCCGAGTACAAAGGTTAATAATAAATGTTAATAATAAAAAATTATTAATATAAAATTAATAATAAAATAATAATAGTTAATAATAAAATTAATAATAAAAAGGTTAATAATAAATGTATTCCGCTATAGGTTGTAGATTATTTTTATATATAAAAGATATGTAACTTCGAACGAAATAAAGGACGAAAATTTTATTTTGCAATCAGAGAGTATTTGGTATATACATATGTCTTAAGATGGCTCAAACTGTTCCCTTTTTTTTATTGAACGATTCGAGGCTTTTATAAACTTTAAAATGGGGAGGTGAGGGTTATTAAGATAACTTTATTGTTTTCCCTATGGGATTACAAAGTGTTCCATTTCTTTAGATCTTCCTTGTCTTCTCACCTCATTTATTCCTTATATATAACCAACTTACTAATTAAATACACTACCATTAACTGGTAACATTAACCAATAACAATTAACAAAAATTAAATTATCAAAGAAATAAAATAAAATTAAATTAAAATTAACAATAAGTATAAAAAAAGAAAAAATTACAGTATAATAATAACCTTACATACTAATATGTTTGTGTACATTATTTAGACCTTTAGGAACCTCTTATGAAAATTTGAATATTTGAATATATCATGAAAAATGAATATTTCATTTATTATTAGGTACAGGAAAAAGTTCGTTCGGTTTGTTTACCATAAATAAACTGAAATCGATTGTTTTATCGGAATAATTATGCTAATAGTGGTATTACTGAAAGATTGTGTCCTTCTTTTATTCTGATAAATAAAGTTATACTTGAAACGAGTTTAAATCATGTAAATTTATTATTATAAATTCGCATAAACTTTTTCCGCCATCTAATACTTATTCATCATACAATTTGCTTTTTCTAGCTTCTGATTTTGTTGCAATAACAATGTACATATACGATGTTGGATTAGTACATAACTGTTGCTCATTCTTTAGAAATACTAAGAATATGACATCACAGGAAAATAACAAATGTACACTGATGTACACTGCCGTTCACTAGTATGTGGACACTTGAATACACTTACAATCTTCGAAGTGTCGTAACTTCGTGAAAAAGTGGGATAACACGGTGAAAACGTCCACATACTAACTCTTAGGAGAGTTGTTGGGAAGAAGAGTCTTGAATCTTCAAGTTTATGATTGTTTTAGTTATAAAAAGAAGAGTTTATTTGAACAGTTTCACAATTTTTTTGGAAAATATGCCACCTTTACTTTTCATTGTTTTTTTCGTAAAATTTAAATTTAAGGACGTGGATAAAAAGAAGGGTTTATTTTATTCTGAGAGCTTATTTGAATTTTCACAATTTTTTTTGAAAAATATGTCACCTTCACTTTAGGTGTTTTTTTTGTGGAAAATTTAAATTTAAGGACGTGGATAAAAATAAGCGTTTATTTTATTCTGAGAGCTTATCTGAACAGGTTCACAATTTTTTTGGAAAATATGTCACCTTCACTTTTCATTGTTTTTTTCGTAAAATTTAAATTTAAGGACGTGGATAAAAAGAAGGGTTTATTTTATTCTGAGAGTTTATTTGAACAGGTTCACAATTTTTTGGGAAAATATGCCACCTTCATTTTTCATTGTTTTTTTTTCGTCAAATTTAAATTTAAGGACGTGGATAAAAATAAGGGTTTATTTTATTCTGAGAGCTTATTTGAACAGTTTCACAATTTTTTTGGAAAATATGTCACCTTCACTTTTCATTGTTTTTTTCGTAAAATTTAAATTTAAGGACGTGGATAAAAACAAGGGTTTATTTTATTTTGAGAGCTTATTTGAATTTTCAAAATTTTGTTGAAAATATGTCACCTTCGCTTTAGGTGTCTTTTGAGTAAAATTTAAATTTAAGGACGGCTTTTAACATTAGATTTACGGGATTTTGGAACTTCATAAACAAAATTTATAAAAACAATTATTATAGATCCTAGCAACTTTCCCCGACTTTTATTGATAGAATGATACGAATATATACCCAAATCTACTTCTTTCTGAGCTCTGCAATTTTAAATGTGTGATAATTACTGTTAATTTCCTATATATCTGAAGAAATGAAATTTAAAAATTTAAGAAAAGTAATTGTTTTATTATACACAAATTTCTTTATCTGATTATTATACTTGCATATTCTGTTATCTGAACGGAATGTCATTTAAAAAAAATATGAAATCTAACAGTGAGCGAGATGCAGAAAACAAACATTTGAATCAACTGTTAATTTTCTATATATCTGAATAAATGAAATTTAGAAATTTAAGAAATAACAATTGTTTTATTAGACGAAAATTGTTTTATCTGAATATTTTTGCCTCCCTATTAATTCATATGATTTTTACTGATAGGGTAGTTTCACACGTAACGATAAATCTCGTTTGTTATATTAATAATTATTGTAGGTTTTGTTTAATTTTTGTTATGTTCTAAATAGAGAAGTATTGAACTGTTATATGGAAGGTTCTGCTGTATATCATTAGAAAAAAAAAACTTTTATCCTACAACTGCGCATTAAGATCAATGTCGGATAGTTTTTGTTCGACACACGAGGAAAAGTTTGAAGAAAAGGAAGGGATATTTACGTTTCGATGCATTGCACGATGTACACGTACCTGTTTACACTTGGTTATCACTCAGACGAATAATTTTCGTGTAGAGTTAAGTGAAGTGGCTAATCAACTGTTAACAGTAGTATTAACGTTCACGGTGCACGTCGTCCTCCGTGGAAACAAATCCAACCGAGCAAACTATCGCGTCGACTACTTATTTTATCGGTGGAAGTGGTTCTGAGTGCACGTTCATTGCTTCCGTTACGGAGAATCAGTGTAGAATGGTCTGGAATTGCGGTAAGACCTTGCATATAAATATTAGAAATTGGTTTTGTGCATCCTAATCGAATTATCAATTCGGGAAGGTTCCGGTGATGTTATATTCTACAAAATTCGAAAACCTAAAAATGTAATACTTTGATAAATGCATATAGTAGTGGGCAAAAGTTTAAGACAAAAGGATGAAAGAAAATAAATTAATTAATTAATAGGAAATAACAATGTAAATAAAATTTGTATACTATGCTAATAATAGATACTATTAATATTCCATAGTAATAAAAATTTCTATTAGTATCCTATATTAATAATAGTTACTATTAGTATTCTATATTAATAATAGGTACTATTAGTATTCTATACTAATAATGGTTACTATTAGTACTCTCTATTAATAATAATTACTATTAGTATTCTCCATTAATAATAGTTACTATTAGTATTCCCTATTAATAATAATTACTATTAGTATTCTCCATTAATAATAGTTACTATTAGTATTCTATATTAATAATAGTTACTATTAGTATTCTATATTAATAATAATTACTATTAGTGTTCTATATTAATAATAGCTACTACTAGTATTCTATATTAATAACAGTTACTATTAGTATTCTATATTAATAATAATTATTATTAGTAATAGTTTCTATTAGTATTCTATATTAATAATAGTTACTATTAGTATCCTATACTAATAATAAATTAATATTCTATCCTAATAAATAAACAATGTTCTACCATAATAACGATAAAAATATGTATATGAACAATATTTAATATTTGCGAATCATAAAATTATATTTTACTTTATTTTGTCGTGTTAAACTTTTGCCCGCTACTGTAGCTATGTGGTATGTCAAAAGTGTCAGATAAAAAAGTTTTAATTGAGCCTACAATTTGTGAAAATAGCAAACATGAAGTGAAATTTGAGAAAAAAGAATGAAATTTTATAATTTGGTGCGTAATAATAGTTTGACAAATAATCGTGCTAGTCATGAGAATTAGAGTTAAGTTCGTTCGAAAAGAAAATCAATAAAAAGTTGCATGATCTGAAGGAATGATGTCATTTATTAGTAAGTCTTGCAGTTTCTTGTCGGCTATCGAGGCTACCGTTGTATTTAGAGATTATCGAAAAAGTGGCAACTTATAATTTTCCAATTGGTTCCAAGTTCTTTAGGTTGGAGTTAGGTATGTAGGTGGGTTTATTAATTTTTCATTTTTATCTCCGGCCGTCTCACTAGTTCAGGAAACGTACGCCTTGTCAGGAATGGTTCTGTCCTTGTCGACACCTGTCAAGATTTAGGTCTTGGAAACACAATTACCAACGGTTGTTTGACATGCTTTCTGTACATACGTATATGACACACGTTGTCGACGTCGCGGTAAATGTCTGTCAAGCTACCGAAAGCGACAAGAACTATTAGGGGGAAAGTAATGTTGTTTCTGTCATTCCATCTCTAGATATTTTGCTGAAAAACTAATTGATTTTTATCGATCCGCCATTGAAAATTTGCATACTAGATAGCAAAAGATTGTTGATAATGAGGGTGATTACATCATTGATTAACAATTTATGCGTTTGAATTTAAAACGACATTACTATCCAGTCCCATTAATATAACCATGGTTATCTTGTTATTTCCTAATAAATGTTGTTTGTTTAAATATTAGGAGGACCGGAAAGTAGTGTCGATCCGGCATTGAAAATTTGCATACTAGATAGCAAAAGGTTGTTGATAATGAGGTTGATATTACATCATTGATTAAAAATTTATGTGTTTGAATTTAAAACTACATTACTTTCTAGTCCCACTAATATAACCATGCTTATCTTGTTATTTCCTAATAAATGTTGTTTGTTTAAATATTAGGAGGACCGGAAAGTAGTGTCGATCCGGCATTGAAAATTTGCATACTAGATAGCAAAAGGTTGTTGATAATGAGGACGATTACATCATTGATTAAAAATAAAAAAACGTTAAAAATTTATGTTTGAAATTAAAACAACATTACTTTCCAGTCCCTCTAATATAACCATGGTTATCTTGTTATTTCCTAATAAATGTTGTTTGTTTAAATATTAGGAGGACCGGAAAGTAGTGTCGATCCGGCATTGAAAATTTGCATACTAGATAGCAAAAGGTTGTTGATAATGAGGGTGATTACATCATTGATTAAAAATAAAAAAATGTTAAAAATTTATGTGTTTAAAATTAAAACATTACTTTCCGGTCCCCCTAATATTTTCAAATAACGAAAAATTACTAAGTTTGAGGTGTGTGAGTAGAAAAATTTATTATAAAAGTTAATCGACTTCTAATTCAATAGTAGAATATACTTACTTGTAATCTTAATTAACTTGGAAGAAATGAACCAACTGTGGTTATCAAATATAGCAGAACCTCCTTTATCCGAACACCCATTATGTAAACACTGCACCTCAGTATTCTATTATCCAGACAAAGTCTCATCTAATAATAAAGCTCTTTATTATTTATTGTTTATTTAATGGGTTTTATTCTCCTTTGTATACATTATGTGATTTACAGTAATTGATTTAACATTATTTTATTTTTTAATACTACGAAATCTCACATTGACAAAGATATATGACACATAAATATTTAAACAATTTATTAACCTTATTAATATCTATTTAAACATGTTAAATTTAGCATAAAGAAACGTGATTATTCTGTTAGTCGAAAATTCTTTTATCTGAAATGTTTTGTCTCATAAATTTTCCCTGGAGACAGAATGTTTTCCTGTAAACAAGTCATTCGTGTCTACATTTTAAAATATGATTGCGAGATCACGTTTAATTTGCACGATAAAATGAAATTATCTGCAGTTTCGTAACTACAAAATTTATCAATAGACATTATTTTGGATTACGATATTTTTCTGAGCTTAATCAAAGCATTAAAAATTCACCTTCCACATTCAATTAAATAAATCATTTTAAATAATCATAAAATATTAATATTCCACTGCACTGTATTTAAATTTCAAAATAAAGCGAAATTATCTATCTTATTAGTTACCTATTTTAGCAATATTCTTAAAAGAAACAACTCTTAATAAAACGAGCTATAGCTACTTATAGTGCTATAGTATGCAAATTTTATAACCAGTTATTATTGATTTAATTTTATATAATCTCAACTTTTTGTAATTATTATATTATGCATTTTTAAGTGATGCCCAATTGATTCAATGAGTAGTTTCATATTATTTTATCCTTTCTCTGTGTGTCTAAAAATAATGCAATTCACATCATTCCAATATCAAGACTGTACAAATAAGCCTCCGTTGTGTCCTAGACAATGCTTCTAACAATGGCATTTATCTCCAACAGCTCTTGTAGATTCTGAAAATAACTAATAGTTCGGATATGCAGTCTTAAAAATATTCAATTAACACGGTGAACTGATAAGTTTAGTTTTACATGGTATTATGTGTATATTTTATGAAGTTATGAATTTAATTTGTTGAATTTTTGTGTATGATGACGAAGAAAGATCCAATGTTAAATAAATAATGTAGCGAAACTAAAAAAATCTCTATTTTTAAGGCTTATTAGTAAATAAATTTCTGATGGGGTAAATAAATTTCTTGTTAGTAATAATAAAAGTGATGGGGGTAGAAGTCAGAATCTGATACTGTTTATTCGTGGGAAAGCCATATCTGAGGCTCCAAGTAATAAAGGAATTAACCAGTTACAGAAATCCCCAATTATAAATGGTATAACTATAAAAAAAATTATTAAAGAAGATGTAATGAGCTGTAATTAAAGTGTTATAAATTTGATCATTTCTGATTCAAGAACCAGGGATTCTTAATTCCATGCGAATTAGTATTCTTATTGATGATCTCGGCATGACGGCCCATGAAGCAAAAATAAAATATAATATTCGAATATTTTTATGATTAGTTGATATTAATCGTTTAATAATTATGATTCATAAAATATTATATAATTTTAACTTTGAAGGTCAAAAGCTTTCTTAACATAGAGTTAAGTATTATGCCTGATTAAAAGAGTCAATTGTAAATTATAAAAAGAAGTTTTCTTTTATAACTATTATTATAATTTATTAAAATATTAAATTGCGACTTTAAATATATATATATTAATATTTTAAATTAGCATTCATGTCATCTTGGTAGAAAATTTGGATCTATATCGTTGAAATGTTAAAATACGATATTCTGACTACTCTTATAAAATGTGCCTAATTACATTTAGGATATTACAATTAATTTAGAAAAAAATCGCCTGTCTAGTTTTGCACCTCACTGAGCTCTTTATTGTCCGTGAACGTTTTAAATCAGCAACATCCAAATCATTTGCAAAATTGTTCACTTTTCAGGTTTCAAGCGGCTGATGCAAGGCGACGGAGCCTTGAAGAATACAGTGCTGACCGCCTTGGCGGAAGTGATCGGCACCTCCATGTTAGTGTTCATGGGATGTATGGGATGCGTTGGAAGCATGGGTGTCATACCTTCTTCGCTCCATGTGTCACTAGCCTTTGGACTGGCAGTAATGGTTGTGATTCAGGTCAGCATCCAACCATGTTATCTATTCTATCCTCGATTTTCGTTATCAACAGATTTTTTGGAGAAACTATCTGTTAGAAATTGAATACAGAAATACAGGCGCCCCTCGACTTTTGCACACGATTGGTTCCTGAAAGTGTGTACGAACGTTGAGTGTTCGAAAGTAAAGGGATGTAAAAAAATATCACCAAATACTGTGTTTTAAAGCATTGATTGGAACAACATTGTAGTCTTATGGCTAAAGTTTGGTGTCCCCTGAGAGGGGGCAGCTCAGTAGTCTATTCGACTCATGATGTCCCCTCAGAGAGGACATCTGGCCACAGAGGTTGAACACTAGAACTACCGACAATTATAGTGTACTTATTTGCATGGAAGGGGTCAAATTGAAAGTTACATGAAAAGATGTTCAATAAATAGAAAAAAAATCTTTTTTTATATTTTCTGCAGAAAATCATAGTAAATTTTGGAAGCTTTACCACAGTGAATCTATAAGTCTGCTATGAATAATCACTAATTGGTTATTTTGATTGCTCTGGTAGTTCTAGTGTCAATGAACACTTAACACTAGAACTACTAACAATTATAGTGTACTTATTTGCATGGAAGGGGTCAAATTGAAAATGATATGAAAAGATATTGAATACATAGGAAACAAATCCTTATTTATACTTTCTACAGAAAATCATAGCGAATTTTGCAAGCTTTACTACAGTAAATTTATAAGACTGCTATAAATAATCATCAATTGTTCATTTTGACTGCTCGGGTAGTTCTAGTGTCAATGCACCTTTAACACTAGAACTACTAACAATTATAGTGTACTTAATTGTATGGAAGACATAAACTTAAAAATTGCATGAAAAAATACTGAATACATAAAAAACAAATCTTCATTTATACTTTCTGCAGAAAATCATAGTAAATTTTGGAAGTTTTACTGCAGTGAATTTATAAGGCTGCTATAAATAATCATCAATTGGTCATTTTGACTGCTCAAATGTACTTAATTGTATGGAAGACATAAACTTAAAAATTGCATGAAAAAATACTGAATACATAAAAAACAAATCTTCATTTATACTTTCTGCAGAAAATCATAGTAAATTTTGGAAGTTTTACTGCAGTGAATTTATAAGGTTACTACGAGTAATCACCAATTGGTCATTTTGACTGCTTTGGTAGTTCTAATGTTAAACCATACATATCAATACTCATCCCATCGCTGGACTATACGCATTCGCACTCACACCTTATAAAACTAAATCCACATAAACAATGTCTGTACCGTACTGTACCGTCAGCTTTAATAACTTACATAGATATACAGGCGCCCTCGACTTTTGCACACAATTGGTTCTTGAAAGTACATGCGAATGTTGAATATTCGAAAGTAGAGGGACGTAAAAAAATATGGACCAAAAACTGTGTTTTAAAGCATTGATCGGAACAACATTAGTCTGATGGCAAAAGTCTGATATCCCCTGAGAGGAGGTAGCCCAGTAACCTATTCGACTCACGATGTCCTATCAAAGGGGACATCCGATCGCATAGGCTTAAAAACTTGAATTTTCAAAAATTTGCAAAATAGCGAATTGTGGACAAGTAGAATGTAGAATGCGAAAGTCGAAGGGCGCCTGACTAATCAAAAAATTAACCATAAACCAGCTTTCTTTTAACATACTTTCTGAAGGGCTTCTTCCAAGAACCCAAGCCGCGTTTGGCATTTTAGAAAGTTCGAAAACGTTAAGAAATAAAATAAAGGAACTGTAGGATCCGAACGGGGTCGTAGGAATTTCGACCACTGCGTTTTGCTAGTCTCATGACAAAGCTCGAAAGTTTGGATCAAAGTTGCCTTTTCTCTTGTTTCATAATATAATAAATTAAAGTATTTCAAATAAAAGCGTATTTCTTTTAGTAATATATTTAAAACCCCATTTCCAATGCTATCAAAAAATAAAGCAAACCCTTTCGTTCCAAGATCGATGATTCAAGTGCAACACTTGAAAGTGGTAACCACTTTTGTTTTATTAAATTTTTGCTGAGCATGAACGTATTTTGTACATTGTACTGCTGTTTTTAACCCTTTGACTGCGGAAGACTCTGAGCCGAAACGCTTCGCGTCGACGGCGTGCAACCGGCACTAACTGTCGCTGGGGACTGAATACTTTTTCACGCAATCTGAATCTGTTCGGCGGTGTATTCAATTGTAATATTGTACAGAATCAAATTACTGTTACTTTATCCACTCCAAAATTAATATTTTTCAATTTTTTAAACATTTTTTATCTTCAATATATATTATTTATTCGTCAAGGGTAAAGTTTTAAAACGCCATAATTTGATAATTATAATGTATTATAATATATATAAAATGAAATGTACAAAACGAACTCCAAACCATACATAACTTTTGTCAAATGGCAGATGAACAGATGAAACGAATTTAAGATATAGCGAAAACTGACGAAATAAACGAGATTTCGGTTTTTCTTGTTGATAAGCAACAAGGTATGTTGTTTCTGAGTGTTACACGGATATGATAAAATAATTTCTTGACAAATTCAGTAAGACAGCAGTAAATGATCAAAGCCGTCGCCGAGCGCACATGTGCGCCCATAGTCTATATCGATGGCTTGTGCTGGGCGCATATATGCGCCCGTAGCAGTCAAAGGGTTAAGCAATTTTTAAGAACAATAAAAGGACAGTACTTTCAACAAGTTCTTTTATTGCTTGCAGTGTATCGGTCACATTAGTGCGGCTCACGTAAATCCTGCTATCACGGTGGGCTCGGTAGTTCTCGGGTTGAAGACTATTCCTGAAGGTCTGGTGTACTTTCTATCTCAAATGGTCGGTGCGATCTTAGGATTCGGTATGCTGAAGGTTGGTATTATCATGATTTATTATAGTTTCAGTTATACACGATAACCTAATCACCTTATTTCTGATGCAATGCCGAAGCCTTAATGCAGGAAGTGTTTCGTAAAAAAGGTACACTATGTAGTATTAACACTTAGCCGACTAAATGGGGAAATTTCCCATTTTTTCCTCAAAAAATGCACTACCATTGATTCTATTTACTTTCTTTCACAGAATTTCAAATTGTTCGAATTTATATAAACTGACAATTTTTGTTTATCAATTAATAATATGTAATTAAAGTAATAATTGAATCAATCACTTTAGAATCTTCATGAATCGTGAAATTAAAATTTTAGAAGGAAAAAGAAATTCCAATGATTTAAAAATTCGATTTTTTATCGTCAATGATCATTTTCGAACGTTATTATTCTGAATGGAATATCACGAATGAGTTATGCTTTTTTTATTCATGATAACGAAGAAAGGTAAATAGGTCACAGAAGCTCAAATAAGTAAATCTTATCTCGAAAAATGATTAACTTAATTCTTAAGTTAAATATTAATTATATTAAGAACTTTCTTCTCCTTAACCTCAATCTTTAACAACAATGGTCTCCAAAGAGTGTAGCTATAATGCTGTGCAAAAGCAAAGACTCTTTCTCAAAAGGGTTTTATTATTTTACAAATAAATTTAGAAATAATTATTTATCCTTTTTTAAAGGTATCTTTAACGTAAAAACCATTAGTTACACGAGAAAATATGGATGGATTTAGAACAGTCAACGTTTTATACAATTTTTAATTGTCGCCTTTACAACGGTTATCTTTTTTAGATTCGTTGAATAATTTCCATACAAACTCATTTTGCATTTCCTGTAATTCTTACTGTTAGCATTTTAAAAAGATAAACTTCTTTTCCCAATTTTTCTATCCACTCTTTATTCAAAAATGTTCACAAACCCCGTGAATCAAATAGAATCAAGTATAATCGACACGATGAAGGCATACATGTATAAACTCACTTTTATCGATACTTAACACTTAACTAACCGAATGGAGAGGTCTCCTATTATTTCTTCTGCCATTTATTCTATTTACTTTTATTATTAATTAGTTTTGTGCTAGTGTTGTTAATTGTTCGTCAAATGCATTTTCTGTTCTTCTAAAGTACAATTTCTAATAAATTCAACACTAGTTCCTAGTTCCTCAACAAAGCGCCACCATTAATTTTAATTACTTTTATTATTAGTTATTTTTGAACTAACTAATACTAGTCTTGTTAAAAGTTCGTCAAATAAATTTTCTGCTTTCCCAAAGTACAATTTTTAAAAAATTCAACATTAGCTCAAGACGAACTAACAAAAGTAAATAGAATCAGTGGCAGCGCTTTGCCGAGGAAAAATGGGAGATCTCCCTATTGCTTTTGCCAAGTGTTAACTATTTTTGTGTAATAGTTGAGTACGGAGAGATTTCAAGATCAAGTCGATCTTTTTATCCACAATGCTGTACCGTTTAACACTATTCCTTACCGACTGTTTGACCGGTCGCGGTAGATAAGACAGACAACAAATTTTTCTCAGAAAATAAAGAATGAAAAAAGAAGTGAATATTGAAAAATGTATTACAGTATATTTGAGGAAAAATCGTAAAGTTTAAAGGCGATTCGATTACTTTGTATATAGGAAATTCTAATCGAAATCTTAAAAACGGTGTTTTGACCGGTCTTGATAGGAATAGTGTTAAACAAGTTCAATGGCTGAATTCAATGACCTACTGCATGATATCGTTCCGGGTCCGATAAAGGACGTGGACATTTCAGTTTATCAGCAAATGTCAACGATCTATACGCAGCAATTATAATCGCGTGCGAGAAAGTAATAGAAGAAAAAATTGAAGACATAGAAAAGCAATTTTGAAAAAGTCGTTATTTAAGTGATAAGTGAAAATTAAAATGGATGATTTATAGTACTTACAATAATCTTTAATTTTTCATATTTTCTTTAATATCGGTACAGATTTTTTACCACAAACATTTTGCAAAAGAATAAATTAATTTTTTTTTACTGTTATTAATATATATTTTTATAACATATAATTATTATAATATGTAATAATAATAATAATAGTAGTAGTAATAGTAGTAGTAATAATAATTATTATAATAATAATAAAAATAATAATAATAATAATATTAATAATAAGAGTAGTAATAGTAGTAGTAATAATAATAATTATAATAATAATAAAAAATAATAATAATAATAGTAATTATAATAGTAATAGTAATTATAATAATAATAATAGATATGCTATTGTATAGTTGTGTTATATCTATTATACCTCGTCCTTGTATTTTTCGTGATAGCGTGATTTTATTAATTAATAATAATAACTATTGCTATTAATAATAATAACAATAAGAATAAATTAATTTAGTATGAATTCGTAGCACAGTTGTGGACAGTTTAGCTGACAGACAATTTACGATCCGCACTGATATGACTCCTTCGGATCACACTGATTTATAACTCTATTACATGAATTGATAGTAGTACATACGATAGAAGGTCGTTGAATTCGTTTCAACAAATGCTCTAATATTATAAACATAGTATTTTATTTGATATGATAATTTGACTTCGAAATTTCCTCCACTACTCAAAACGATCATTAATATCACGTAATGTTTTTATTTATATCGAACAACATTTGTTGAAATATTTGTTTTATAATTTCACTCCTTTGCGAGATATATATTCCATTGTTCTCACTTTTAAACGAAACACTTTGTACAGTAGGACCTCTGTTATCCAAACACTAATTATTATTTGAACATTGTATCTGAATATCTTATTTTTCGAGAAAAATTTTATCTAATATTAGTTTTTTATTTTTTTAAATTATGAAAGCTTACAGTGGAAAACATATAGCATACATAAATATTTAAACAAACCATTAACCTTTTTAATATTTATTTAAATAAATTAACTTTATGATTATTCTGTTATTCGAAAATTCTTTTATTTGAACACTTTTGTTGCCTTACTAGTCCATACATGAGAGGCTGTACTGTATATATTATAATACAGTTTAATATAATAGTTCAGTACATAAAATTTCAATTCGACTCTACGTTATGTGTATTACTTCGCAATTTATTTTACAAACTTACTATTTCACCGTTAGTAATTTAACCGTTCGGCTGTTTCAAGCGTGCATTTTCTTGGTCACTTATTCTTCCAGATATGCGTCTTTTAACCTTCTAATCTTTAATCTCACCTTATTATATACAGTTACCTCTTTATCTTAAGTGTTCCTCATTCTCACCTGTGTCGTTCTAGCTTAACACTAAGCTTCGGAAAATTTGCAAAAACATTTACGATTATTCTTAGCAACTTTTGCTAACTTTTATTGATGAAGCGGTATAAATATACCCAAATCTATTGGGTTATAAATGTTAATCACCAAATGATAGTTTCGCAAATTTTCAGATTTTAGTTAGTTTGTTTATTTGTTAAATTCAGAGGTTAAATAGTCGTATATGCAAATTTTAATATATTACTTAACTAAACTGAATGACGTATAATATAGATGAATCTTCGTAAATATTTCGAATTTGAAAATTTTTGGACGACTGACAGTCACCTCTCGAAAGCAAAGGATTAAAATTGTGTATAATGTATACCTATTTCCTAAGATATGTACAGTGGCTCCAAAAAGTATTCGTACACTGCATTATAAGGAAATTCATCTATCTCTGAAATTCTGATTTCAATGAAACTTTATGCATGCACTGCATGATGTGTCCTGCGTGGAGCAATTTTTTTGGCGGCAAAATATCTTTTAAGGAGGCTGATAACGAATCTCAAAGTTTCAGCGATTTTTCACGCTTTGAATTTAAGCTTTTCTGTGTTCCTTTTTTTATGACAGGGCGATAGAGTATTAGAAATTAAACATTTTATATTTGGAAAGTTTTGCTTCATCAAGTACCATTACAAAGATATCTTTAAAAAATGAGAGAAAACTTAGAAACTTCAACGCTGGTTTCACCCCTTTAAAATGGCTTTTAGATGAAAAGAAGAGATTAATTCATACGTATACTATTACGATCTACATACCCACAAAATTTTATCAAATACTTCTATCAGATTCAGAATTTTAGGGTTAAACGAATTTATTTGTGACATAGTGTACGAATACTTTTTGGAACTACTGTATGTTACAAATAGATATACAAGAAACGTCAGTAAATCTAGTGTCAAACATTAAACGCATATCGCTTAACTCAAGCACTTTACACATTTTTTTAGAATGGTACCACCCTGTCAGCATTCCTGTAACACTATCAGTATCTAGAAATGTGTGAAACGATTAGGAATCATGAGTATACAACACGGTTTTGATAAAAAGGGCACCAATGTGACCTAAATGAGCTCCGTTTTCAACGTGCATCTGTTTATTGAAATTTAAGACCTTTGCTTAGTTTCCAGTTCAGGAGCAACGGGCGTTACTCGTGAATAAATTGACTCACACAGCGATGCGGACTATTTACGTTGCGTTATCAGTGAACCGCGGTCAGACGTTCTTTATAAATAAGCACTTATGATAAGCTCGTTTGCATATGATTTGTTTCATTTCAGATATGATTTATCAGCTACGGTTTCATTATCTTGATTAAGCAATACTATTTTCTTTATTTAAAATTTTATAGTTTTTTGTTATAATTTTGCATAAGCTCGTCCGCATATGATTTGTTTCATTTCAGTTATGATTTATCAGCTTCGGTTTCATTATCTTGATTAAGCAATACTATTTTCTTTATTTAAAATTTTATAGTTTTTTGTTATAATTTTGCATAAGCTCGTCCGCATATGATTTGTTTCATTTCAGTTATGATTTATCAGCTTCGGTTTCATTATCTTGATTAAGCAATACTATTTTCTTTATTTAAAATTTTATAGTTTTTTGTTATAATTTTGCATAAGCTCGTCCGCATATGATTTGTTTCATTTCAGTTATGATTTATCAGCTTCGGTTTCATTATCTTGATTAAGCAATACTATTTTCTTTATTTAAAATTTTATAGTTTTTTGTTATAATTTTGCATAAGCTCGTCCGCATATGATTTGTTTCATTTTAGTTATGATTTATCAGTTTCGGTTTCATTATCTTGATTAAGCAATGCTCCTTATTTTATTTAAATTTTTATAATTTTTTGTTATAATTTTGTATAAGCTCGTTTGCATCTGATTTGTTTCATTTCAGTTACGATTTATCAGCTTCGGTTTCATTATCTTCATTAAGTAATACTCCTTTCTTTATTTAAATGTTTGTAATATTTATTTTTTGTTAAATGTAAATTTGTATAATTTTTATAAGTTATGGATATTAAATAGCAGAGGTGGCTTAATGTACATGTTAACACGGAAACATGTTCTTAAAAACCCAGCAAGGGATTTAGACATTTATTGATTTGTTACAATATAAAATTTCATAATCCAGTACACTAATCCTCAATAAAATAATACAACTGAGTAATTCGTCATCCTTGACCTTAATCCTGAACTACTTAATTAAATCATCACAGATAATCTATTGCAATAATCTTCAATTAATCTCTGTATAAAGGCTTCGAACAATATCAATCAGATCAACCTAACATTATCTGCATCATAAAGTCCTAATTTTATATTATAGCACTCTTCAATTAGCCGTTACTCATATGTAAAAATGGCGCCAAATTGTCTTAACATTATTCCTACCGACACTTCACATATACTTATTCCTACCGCGACATTCCCACGTAAGACAGACTACAAATTTTTCTCAAAAAATAAACAATGGAAAAAGAAGTGAATATTCAAAAATGTATTATACGTATATTGAAAGAAAAGTCTAAAGTTTACAGGCGATTCAATTACGAAATTCTAATCGAAATTTTAAAAACGGTCATTTGACCGGTTGTGGTAGGAATAGTGTTAATCTTCCTAATTTCGCTCCAATCAATTTAATTAAAGCAGCAATCGGAGCATCACCGCTAATTCACTTAATAAACAAATCGAAACTCTCGTATAAAAACTTCGAACAATATTAATCAGATTAATCAAACATTACCTACATCATAAACAGCTAATTGATTGGAGCGAAATTAGAAACGCTAGGATAATTTGGCGCCATTGTTCACGTGTAACGACTGATTGAAGAGCGCCATAATATAAAATTGGGATTTATGTCAATTTTATATTACAGTTAATATAAAGTTAATATAAGAAGTTATGTTAATTTTATATTATAGCTCTGTTCAACCTGTCGTTACACGTGAACAATGGCGTCAAATCGTCCTAACCTTCCTAATTTCAACTGAATCAATTTAATCAAAGCAGCAACCAGTACACCACCGCTAACTCACTCAATAAACAAAATCGAAGCTCGCATATAAAAACTTCGAACAAAATTAATCACATCAATCTAACATTGTCTACGACATAAACTCCTAATTTTATATTGTAGCGCTCTTCAATTAATCATTATACGCGTAAAATGGCGTCAAATCGTCATAACCTTCCTAATTTCAACTCAATCAATTTAATCAAAGCAGCAACCAGTACACCATCGCTAACTCACTTAACACACAAATGAAAAATCCCGTATAAAAGGTTTGAACAATATTAATCAGATCAATCTAACATTATCTACAACATAAGCAGCTAATTTTAAATTATAGTGCTTTTTAATCAGCTGTTACTTATATAGTACACAAACAATGGCGTCAAATTGTTTTTTTGGAGATCCTAATTTCGACCCAATCAATTTAATTAAAGCAGTAACTGATGCACCACTGCTAACTCACTTAATAAACAAATTGAAACTCTTGTTTAAGGGCTTCGAACAATATTAATTAGTGCAATCTAACATTATCTATAACATAAACTCCTAATTTTATATTATAGCGTTCTTTAACCAGCGGTCAGATACAAACAATGGCGTCAAATTATTCTAGCCTTTCTAATTTCACTCCAATCAATTTAATCAAAGCGGCAATCAGTGCACTACTGTTAACTTTCTCAATAAACAAATCAAAACTCCTGTATAAAGGCTTCGAACAATATTAATCAGATTAACCCAACATTATTTATAACATAAGCTCCTAATTTTGTATTATAGTCCCAAATTGTCCTTACCTTCCTAATTTTGACCTAATCAATTTAATCAAAGCAGCAACCAGCATACCATTGTTAACTCATTCAATAAACAAATCAAAACTCCTGTATAAAGGCTTCAAACAATATTAATCAGATCAATTTAACATTATCTATAACATAAATTCCTAATTTTATATTACAGCGTTCTTTAATCAGCCATTACTTACACGCTAACAATGGCGTCAAATTTTTTTAACCTTCCTAATTTCGACCCAATCAATTTAATCAAAGCAGCAACTGATGCACCACTGCTAACTCACTTAATAAACAAATCGAAACTTCTCTATAAAAGCTTCGAACAATATCAATCAGATCAATCTAACATTATCTATAACATAAATTCCTAATTTTATATTATAGCGCTTTTTAATCAACCATTACTTACACGCTAACAATGGCGTCAAGTTTTTTTAACCTTCCTAATTTCGCTCCAGTCAATTTAATCAATGTGTAGTAACCAGTGCACCACTGCTAACTCACTCAATAAACAAATCAGAACTACCGTATAAAGGCTTCGAACAATATTAATCAGATCAACCCAACATTATCTATAACATAAGCTTCTAATTTTATGTTATAGCGCCAAATTGTCCCAACCTTCCTAATTCCACTCCAATCAATTTAATTAAAGCAGCAACCAGCATACCATTGTTAACTCATTCAATAAACGAATCAAAACTCCTGTATAAAGGCTTCGAACAATATTAATCAGATCAACCCAACATTATCTATAACACATAAGCTCCTAATTTTATGTTATAGCGCCAAATTGTCCCAACCTTCCCAATTTCACTCCAATGAATTTAATCAAAGCAGCAACCAGCATACCATCGTTAACTCACTTAATAATCGAATCGAAACTGCAATTTGCATCGCAGGTGGTAACTCCATCGGGTCGCCTGACCAGCAAGACTATCGCCGAGGCGGACATGTTTTGCGTGACAGACCTGCATACAGATCTGTCAGCCATTCAGGGTCTCCTGCTCGAGGGCATTTGCACGGGGATACTGATGCTGGTCGCGTGTACCGTTTGGGACGTCAGAAACGCGAAAAACACCGATTCGATACCTCTCAGATTCGGTTTGACGGTCGGTGTGCTTGCTCTCACGTTCGGCCCTTACACTGGCTGCAGCATGAACCCGGCCAGGTCGTTGGCACCAGCGTTGTGGAACAATCAGTGGTCCCATCACTGGATCTACTGGTTCGGCCCCATTGGCGGCGCCCTTCTGTCGTCGTTCATGTACAAGACCATTTTCGGCGTGAAGAGCACGCCGCAGGAGGGGTTCGTAGCTGAATCTGTAGCGCTGAACAGCGTGGAAACACAAAAAGCAGAGGTACGTTCACGCGTGTAATGTATACTTTAATGGTCCTAATCTGTTGGCAATGATCTCTATGAAAATACAACGAAATGAGATAGATCCGTTAGAAGAAACGGTTTCACGTCATTACAGTAAACAGAAGTTAAACAGTTTTCAAGAATAGCAGCTTTGTACGCGAAAGAGCAAGCAGTTAATAAGAGAAACGCAGTATAAAAGTAAATTAAACCTTTTTAGTTACAAACGTTTAATTTAAATGTATAGGGGGAGTTTCCATAGTATCGGACACTTAAAGTACCGTATTACATTGATTATAAGAGGCCACTAATTATAAGACACACTCTAAATATTTCAAGTTAGAAATAAAAAAATACCTGAATTAAGTATTTTTATTATAAAGTGTAGAATAAACACAAATATGTAGGCTAAGGTTGCTCAAGTCGTACCACTTGAATTTTGAACCAACTACAGTGACCACAGCACATACAACCACAAGCAAATATACATTTGAGTTAATCAGATGTTCTACCAATTTTGTTATAATAAATAACAACAATATTAACATAGTTTTTGAATAACACGTTTAATTTCTATTTATTTGATAAATCCTAAGTTTTATACAGATTTTTCCTTAAGGGGAAGGGGGATTTTCCTTGAGCAACCTTACCCTATATACTTAAAGAATTAAAAAATATATTTTATTCATATATTTTATATATTTTTACACGTAAAAATGTGCGTCTTACATTCGATGTTATACGGTATTTTATTTGCTTATTTATTTATTTACTTACCAAAATACACTCATTGTAATGTAAAATGTTTGCGCGAAGTCAAGGGTAATTCAGACAACAGATTTTACAATGAACATGACAAAATAGACAGGTAGGAATACAGAATTTATTGAACGATTCGAAAGATTTGGTTTTTGAAAGTTTTTCTTAAACGAATAAGAAGATGTAATATTTTATGTGTCCTGTAATGTTTTACTTATGATTTAACAGTATTACAAATCGAAATATGAAGCAACAAAACAAATAATATTATTGTAACAATAGTTAATGATAATTGCATAGCGTTTCAAATCTTAAAGATATTATTATTGTCCGGTTTTAGGGAAATTTCCCTCTATACGCGTGTCCAGCCTATAGTCGAATAATCGATTATTCGAGTAACCGAAATTCGGATAACCGACGATCGAATAACTGTATATATATACGTGGATCACTTTCTTTAACACTATAACTACCAAGACCGGTCAAAATAACCAATTCGTAATTTTTCGTGGAAACTTGGTAAATTTATTGTCACTCCCACACTTTTGGGAATTTACTATGTCTTTCACTGTAATCATTGCGGCTTCTTTCCTTCGTATTAGGTATTTTTTTAATATAATTCTCAATTTAATTTCTTGATCGCAAATAAATATGTTCTAACCGTCAGTAGGTATAGTATTAACACCAGAACTATCAATGGGGTCAAAATGACCCAATTTATAATTTTCCATAGAAACGTGGTAAACTTACTGTGGCGCTTACACATTTCAAAGATTACTACAATTTTTATTATGATCGCTAAAATTTGTTTCCCTTATATCAGGTATTTTTCTTGTACAGCTTTTAATATAATTTCTTTGTCTCCAACAAGTATACTCTAATCGTCGGTAGTTCTAGTGTTAATCCCAAAGAGTTATTCATAACATAGTTAAACTTGGGAATAAGTATTATAATTAGTTAAACTTCGGCAATACCATCACAGTTTCATAGACACGATTATCACAGTTATAGTTGCCCTGTCATAACTGGTGCACACTAGAAGTGCACGAGTTAAAAAACAGAAATAGTTTAGAAAATTGGTCCTTCATAAATTAATTAACATATTGCCACCCGCTAATGTTTTGCAGAAATTTACTATAAGACCAGCAATTTTAGACCTGAAAATTATTTTGGAAGGCGTATAATAAAACTACAATTAGTTTTTGAAATTAATATACATTTAGATAAATCTTTTTTTATTTAGTCATAGTAATTCTAAAATTTGTTTAGTGTATGGTATTTTGTAAAACAGTTGCCTTTGTGTAATGGTACGTTGCAAAAATTGCAGATATATCGAATTTCGCTTCTCTTATTGGGATACAAATACAGGTATCCCTCAACTTTTGCACGCAATTAGTTACTGAAAGTGTGTGCGAATGATGAATGTTCGAAACTAGAGAGATATGAAGTGATCGGCACCTCCATGTTAGTGTTCATGGGATGTATGGGATGCGTTGGAGGCATGGGTGTCATACCTTCTTCGCTCCATGTGTCACTAGCCTTTGGACTGGCAGTAATGGTTGTGATTCAGGTCAGCATCCAACCATGTTATCTATTCTATCCTCGATTTTCGCTAGCAACAGATTTTTTGGAGAAACTATCTGTTAGAAATTGAATACAGAAATACAGGCGCCCCTCGACTCTTGCACACAATTGGTTCCTGAAAGTGTGTACGAACGTTGAGTGTTCGAAAGTAGAGGGATGTAAAAAAATATCACCAAATACTGTGTTTTAAAGCATTGATTGGAACAACATTGTAGTCTTATGGCTAAAGTTTGGTGTCCCCTGAGAGGGCGCAGCCCAGTAGTCTATTCGACTCATGATGTCCCCTCAGAGAGGACATCTGGCCACAGAGGTTGAACACTAGAACTACCGACAATTATAGTGTACTTATTTGCATGGAAGAGATCAAATTGAAAATTACACGAAAAGATATTGAATACATAGAAAACAAATCTTTATTTATACTTTCTGCAGAAAATCATAGTAAATTTTGGAAGCTTGGTAAAGTGAATTTATAAGGTTGCTATGAATAATCATTAATCCATCATTTTGACTGGTCTGGTGGTTCTAGTGTTAAAAGTCCATTAACACTAATTATTAATGCACGTTAAACACTAGAACTACCAACAATTAAAATGTACTTATTTGCATGAAACAGATCAAATTGAAAATTACTTGAAGAAATATCGAATACACAGAAAACAAATCTTTATTTATACCTTCTGCAGAAAATTATAGTAAATTTTGAAAGTTTGGTAAAGTGAATTTATAAGGCTGCTATGAATAATCACCAATCCATCATTTTGACTGGTCTGGTAGTTCTAATATTAAACCATTTAACACTGGAACTATCGACAAGTATAGTGTACTTATTTGCATGAAAGAGATCAAATTAAAAATTACATGAAAAAATATCGAATACACAGAAAACAAATCTTTATTTATACCTTCTGCAGAAAATTATAGTAAATTTTGAAAGTTTGGTAAAGTGAATTTATAAGGCTGCTATGAATAATCATCAATCCATCATTTTGACTGCTCTGGTAGTTCCAGTGTTAAAGAATAAACGTGTATTGTTTCGAAACTCAGATCTTCAATTATTAATCTTATTTGTAATTATAATCCACTCTCTCGGGAGTGAAAAGCGAAACTTCTGCCAGGGGCGGTAATATTTTTAAAATTACGTTTCTTCTTATCGTTCGGACGATAATTACGTTCGACGTGTGCAACGAAAAATATTTTTCTTGCACCGTTAACACGATATCTCGCGGGAGAGCTCGCGGATGCGATTAAACCAGCGAGTTCGAGCGTGCAAACAAATTGTTATTGATAATTTGCACTATCGCGGAACGATGCGTCGGCGTTCTTCATTAGCCGCCTGTTATTTTTGATCAGGTTTATTCAAGCCGACGTGAAATGAACCGTATCACGGAATTAATCGAATTCCTTCTATAATTTGATCGCCGTTTAATTGAACGATTACGCGCGATTGTGAAAGAGTACGAATTCGCATTTTCCAGCCGTCATTATGAAGCGACTGTTGTCGGGTAATTCGATGTGAACGATGCAGACATTCCGTATGAATAAACCAAAGCTGTAAAACGGCGAACACATGGTCGCTTCATAATTTAACGCTTTATCGAAGGAGAGCCTATTAATCGGCTTTTTACATGCATCGTTTGTACATTTTATAGTGTTCCCTTGCACGAACGTAACTGTTTTCAGTGATATAAAAAAATATTAAAATATTAAGTGCTTGAAGAATATCATTGTGTTCGATTTATCGTATTCATGGTGGAATGAACACACGAGTGGACGATAAAGTGTTAATGTAATTTTGGAATCGACTTAGTTTTGTTTATGGGACAAGCAAAGCGTTTTCAGTGATTCGTGTAATTAAATAATTATTTAAGAAGAAGATAACTTGCTGTATTTTCGTAATCGAATCCATTTCTATCTTAAGAGAAGTACCCTGTAAAAGGACGATTAGGTGTATTTTCATAATCAAATCCATTTCTATTTTAACGTAAAGAGGATCAGGTGTATTTTCGTAACCAAATTCATTTCTATTTTAACATAAAGAGGATCAGGTGTATTTTCATAACCAAACCCATTTTTATTTAGAGAAAAGGTACCTAGCAGAAAGAAGATTAGATGTATTTTCATAACTAAACTTATTTCTATTTCAGGAAAGTACAGTGTGAAAGGAGTATTAGATCTATTTTCATAACCAAATCCATTTCTATTTCAAAAAAAGGTACCTTACAAAAGGAGAATTCGGTGTATTTTCATAACTATTTCAGGAAAGTACAGTGTGAAAGGAGTATTAGATCTATTTTCATAACCAAATCCATTTCTATTTCAAAAAAAGGTACCTTACAAAAGGAGAATTCGGTGTATTTTCATAACCAATTCCGTTTCTATTTCAAAAAGGAACCCTGCAAAAGGCGGATTAGGTTTATTTTCATAACCAATTCCATTTCTATTTCAAAAGGGTACTCTACAAAAGGAGGATTGGGTGCATTTTCATAACCAAATCCGTTTCTATTTCAAAAAGGTACCCTGCAAAAGAAGGATTAGCTATATTTTCGTAATCGAACCCATTTCTATTTGAGAAAAGTACCCTGCAAAAAGAAGGTCAGGTGTATTTTCATAACCAAAAGAACCCATTCCTATCTGAAACGTGAACTCTACCCGATCCTCAGGCGCGACGAATATTAATTTATCTGTGAAACGTGGACGGTTGTCGTTGGATCAGTCGGCAGGGATCGTCTGAGACAACGGGACACCGCAAGGACCGTGGGACATCCCGCGGCAAGGATTTGGAGCGAAGCCAGAAAGTGATACCTGGAAATCTGTTGAACAACTCGATTTCGTCGAGGGCGCACGCCGGAGGAACTTGTTTACCGGTCTGATAATGGTATTCTGTCGGGTGCACCGACAGTCCTCGTGTTTCTGCGGCACTGTTAATGGACTTACGACGAATCGCCAGGATTTACACCGGATTACAAACGCGTTTACGACTAATCTCTTCGTGTGTGACCGGTCTACCGTTGATGGCCCCTCTCTCTGTCTCTCTCTCTCTGTCCCTCTTAGCCTCTCCTCAATGTCTCTGTCTTTATCTCCTCGCCGGTATCTCTGCCTATTTATCTTTCTCCGTTCGCAGTTACGCGAGTCCCTTGGACTCCGTGGTTCTCGGACGCAATTCCCGCCAAGATTAGCGGTCTAGAAACCTGTGTCGTGAAACGCGATCGGAACCGCGTGTTTTCGGCCATGCAGATCGGTCGTGCGATGTTCGTCGACGTCAGTTTGTTTAGCGATACCTGGTCGAGGATTATTGGAGATTATGGATTGAAAGGAATAAAATAATGATAACTGTTCACTTAAGATTTTACTAGACTTTATTTCTAAGGGAAGGTATATCGCTTTCTAAACCTGATCTCTACACAGCGAGAGGCAAGACTCGAATGAATAGAAAAAGGCTAAAGGACACAGTTCGTTAGGGTCCTCTAATTCTTACGCACAGCGTGGTAAGGAAAAACACTTGACCCGTTCCCGGAACCTCCTCAGCCGATAGCTCGACCTTACATAAATATTTCTTCGAGGCGATTGATTTTTGTTTATTCGTTAGGATACGAATTTCCAACATGGCGTTTAGATGAAAAGAAGAGATTAATTTATACGTATACTATTACGATCTACGTAGCCACAAATTTTTATCAAATACTTCCGTCAGACTCAGAATTTCAGAGTTAAACGAATTTATTTGTGACACAGTGTACGAATACTTTTTGGAGCCACTGTGTATACAGAAATCACGCGCACTTCGACGGACTGGACAGCCGAAGCGAAAGGGTTAAACAGCTGAATTTGTTACTAATTCGTAGCTGGAGGTTGATATTCATCGATTTCGCGTTGCACGAGTTTCGTAACGGCCGCGAGAAAAACGCAGACTGCAGAGGAATACGGGGGAAAAAATGCAATTACGAGGTTTTTTGAAACGTTTGCTTTGAATCGCGACGCTTTGCTGCTCCTTTCAACTGTAATTCCCCCGTGTTCGAGCAAACCTAATAATCTATGTGTCACGCGCGAATGTACGTTTGATATATCTGTGCATGCACATCCGGCCTGGTAACTTCGTTCTTGGAGCACAGCCCACATCGTCTGTTATTCATATTCAGGCTGATTGAGATGGAACTGTGCGCCTGAAAATCTCGGTTACGACCGGAACACCGTCAACCCTTTATTTTCCTTTTCTTCTCTCCAACAACTTATCCGCAGCCACTTCAATCGCATGTTCCGTGTACAGTGTAACGGAGATATAAAAATTTTCTTATCACCTCATTGTACTCTGTAAACGTAACATTGATTGCAGAAATTGTGTTCAAATACACGCTTCATTTTTATTAAAGAAAAAGAAAATCTGTTTCCTATTTTTGACGATGAAAAGAAGGTTTTTACATGTGGACTTTCAAACAATGATAAAAAGTTACTAACCAGAAAGAAACGCTTGTATTTATCAATAGAACTTTTATAAAGGATAAAATGAAGAGCTTAAAATTTTTTAAAATATAGAAATCGTGTTAAAATACACGCTTCATTTTTATTAAAGGAAAAGAAAAGTTGTTTCCTATTTTTGACGATGAAAAGAAGCTTTCTACATGTGGACTTTCAAACAACGATAGAAAGTTACTAATCTGAAACAAACCCTTGTATTCGTTAATAGAATTTTTATAAAAGGTAAAATGAAGAGCTTAAAATTTTTTAAAATATAGAAATCGTGTTAAAATACACGCTTCATTTTTATTAAAGGAAAAGAAAAGTTGTTTCCTATTTTTGACGATGAAAAGAAGGTTTTTACATGTGGACTTTCAAACAATGATAAAAAGTTACTAACCAGAAAGAAACGCTTGTATTTATCAATAGAACTTTTATAAAGGATAAAATGAAGAGCTTAAAATTTTTTAAAATATAGAAATCGTGTTAAAATACACGCTTCATTTTTATTAAAGGAAAAGAAAAGTTGTTTCCTATTTTTGACGATGAAAAGAAGCTTTCTACATGTGGACTTTCAAACAACGATAGAAAGTTACTAATCTGAAACAAACCCTTGTATTCGTTAATAGAATTTTTATAAAAGGTAAAATGAAGAGCTTAAAATTTTTTAAAATATAGAAATCGTGTTAAAATACACGCTTCATTTTTATTAAAGGAAAAGAAAAGTTGTTTCCTATTTTTGACGATGAAAAGAAGGTTTTTACATGTGGACTTTCAAACAACGATAGAAAGTTACTATCTAGAAACAAACGCTTGTATTTATCAATAAAACTTTTATAAAGGATAAAATGAAGAGCTTAAAATTTTAAAGGATATAGAGTCGAATATGTATGCAAATATCTCTTGCTCCTAAATATTATTTTTCTACTTATACACGTTCGTTAAATTTTGTAATATTACAATAAAATTATCATAGCAGAATCATAGTAACATGGACAGAAAGCAGATATGTAATAACATCTCCCATGATCACAAATACGAATACAAGCGAAAACATCAATTTGACAATTTGAAACACACTGAGTATTCTAAACATTTTTAAAATCGATTTTCTGCAAGCTTTATTCTGTAACTTCTCATTTTTTTTTTTATCGAGAATCATTTCATTGTCAGTTCATTCGTACCACAATTATTGGGACACCCTGTACGTGTATAAATGCAACGGCCATCAAAGAAGATAAAGCGAAGGTATTAATATAACGAATAATATATCATAAATATGGAGAAGCAAATCGTTTTTCTTTCTCTAGAACGGATATACGACCGCTGTGGGTATAATTATCGTGTAATTATCGAATAACGAAAATATTTCAAGCCTGTAATTAGCATTACCTGCAAGCCGCCGCTGCAGCGTGGCGAAAAAGTCAACCACTTTCGCCGAGGCTCAAAAAGTAGCTGTAACGGCTGATGTTTATCGCTTTCAGAGTGTCCTCGCGTTTACAATCCGAATATGGGGCGAAGAAAAATGGCGAACCTCGAGGGCAACGCATCTTACCGATCGGTCATTACAAACAGCAACCAGTGTTGCTTGTGTCTTTAGAGCTGCTTTAATTGTTTGCACTCGAAAGGTGACTGTCAGTCAACAAATAATAATTTTGTAAATATTCAAACTCAAAAGGTTAAACAGCTGCATAAGTAAATTTTAGTATATTGCTTAACTAAATCAAATGAAACTCAATATGAGTGAGTCTTATTAAATATTTTACATTTGAAAATGTTTGAAGTTAATTTTTTAGGATGACTACGAATCGCTTCTCGAATTATCGCTGAAAATAAAAAAAAGAATTGTTTGATTTCACGAAGCAGTTTAACCCTTTGCACTCGAAAGGTGACTGTCAATCATCAAATGATAATTTTGAAAATTTTCGAACTCACAGGGTTAAACAGTCGTATAAGTGAATTTTAGTATATTGCTTAACTAAACCAAATAAAATTCAGTATGAGTGAGTCTTATTAAATATTTTACACTTGAAAATCTTTGAAGTTAATTTTTTAGGATGACTACAAATGGCTTCACGAATTATCGTTAAAAATACGAAAAGAGTTGTTCCTCTCTCTCACGAAGCATTTTAACCCTTTGCACTTGAAAGGTGACTGCCAGTCAACAAATAATAATTTTGTAAATATTCAAACTCAAAAGGTTAAATAATTGTATAAGTAAATCTTAGCATATCGCTTAACTAAACCAAATAAAATTCAGTATGAGTGAGTCTTATTAAATATTTTACATTTGAAAATGTTTGAAGTTAATTTTTTAGGATGACTACGAATCGCCTCTCGAATCACCGTTGAAAATAAAAAAAGAGTTGTTTGATTTCACGAAGCAGTTTAACCCTTTGCACTCGAAAGATGATTGTCAGTCAACAAATGATAATTTTAATTATCCTCCCCCACTTTCTCTTTCTCATTGGCTAGTGGTGCTTCTTGAATATTATTCGCCTCATTATCGTGGCGAGGATCCCGGTCTTGCAATTCAGGGCGTCATAAAGCAAGCTGCGAGCGAGCGGGGCGGTCGGACGGATTAAACGCGATAATCGGCCCGATAAGAATTAATTAACGCGTTATATATCTCGCGGCGCGATACACGAGCGACCGGGGCCTGCTTGTAACCGCTTAGAAAAGATACCGGTGAGATTCTGCGGGGCCTGGCATGCGTGTCCCGCAGCGTGTAATATTACGTGCCCTCTCTTTCTCGCTTTCCTGCCGACCAGTGATGGGATCAAGTATACACTGCATTGGATTGTACTGGTCCATGCCAAAAACCTAAGGAAGACCATGTGTCTTGGGCTTGGGCTGCCGAACCCTCCTCTTTGTGCATACCTTGAAAAAAGGAAAAAATAAAACCCCACTATTTAACACTATTCCACCACGACCGGTCAAATGACCGTTTTTTAAAATTTCAATTAGAATTTCATATATACAACATAATTGTATCGCCTTTAACACTATTCCTACCACGACCGGTCAAATGACCATTTTTAAAATTTCAATTAGAATTTCATATATACAACATAATTGTATCGCCTTTAACACTATTCCCACCACGACCGGTCAAATGACCGTTTTTAAAATCTCAATTAGAATTTCATATATACAACATAATTGTATCGCCTTTAACACTATTCCCACCACGACCCGTCAAATGACCATTTTTAAAATTTCAATTAGAATTTCATGTATACAACATAATTGTATCGCCTTTAACACTATTCCTACCACGACCGGTCAAATGACCATTTTTAAAATTTCAATTAGAATTTCATATATACAACATAATTGTATCGCCTTTAACACTATTCCCACCACGACCGGTCAAATGACCGTTTTTAAAATTTCGATTAGAATTTCATAGATGCAACGTAATCGAATCGCCTTTAAACTTTAAACTTTTTCTCAAATATACCTATAATACATTTTTCAATATTCACTTCTTTGTTCATTGTTTATTTTTTGAGAAAAATTTGTAGTCTGTCTTACGTGGAAATGTCGCGGTAGGAATAGTTATACGTGAAGTGTCGGTAGGAATAGTGTTAAAATTGGCTTGGATTCGTGAATACACATTGAAGTTGATCCCATCGCTACCGCCGACCCGATCCATGGCGTTGTTCCCCGCTGTTGTTGGCTTCCTTTCTCCCTCAACGTCCCCTGGGCCGTATCGTCGTAAAGATATCGCGCCGGCCATTACCATATTATCTTGAGTTCACACCTCGCCTATAGACGCGCCGGTAGCTGGACCGATACCGATCGGTCCGCAAAAAGCATTTATAATCGCCGGCAATTAAAGCGGTTCCACGAGCCCGTTCATTTATGGCGTCGCGCTGCGTTATTTTATGTACTCGTTCCCGGCGTCCTTTATTTTGCATCGTTTTACGGCTGTCCAGTGGGATTCGATGGAGGAAGGAACAGGAGGAACACTGCGATCTCTTGGATGAGTTTTCGAATCTTTTCAATGAAAAGGTTAATGAAAAGGAGTCCAATCGGCTACGCTAGAATAGATCAATCTATGCGACGTTAATCAGTTAAGCTTATCTGTGGTCTTTTTTTTATGGCATAAAACAATAGAGTATTAAAAATTGAACATTTTCTATTTAAAAGGTTTTGCTTCATCAAGTACCATTACAAAGTTATCTTTAAACAATAAGAGAACAAGCGTTGACGTCCAACAGTTGCTTTCATTGAATGTGGTATGAACGAGACTATGAATATTTGCATGGAAGAGTGACGGATATCAGGTTAGGTATCGATCAGTGTATCGATTGAGAGTGTAGTATTACTGAATGAAAGGTCAGTATTAAAAGAGAGGGTGGGAGAAGCAGAGAGTGAGAGAGAGAAAGAGAGAGAGAGAGTGTACCAACAAGAAACCAAACAGACATTAACCCTTTGCACTCGGCTGTCCCCTCTCAAGGGACATCATAATCCTAGCATATGATAGTTTCGCAAATTTTCAGACGTTAGTTCAGACTCGGACGTTAAATAGTCAAATATGTAAATTTTAATATACGACTTAACTAAACTAAATGAACTTTAATGTACGTGAATCATAGAAGATACTTCGAATTAGAGAATTTTTAAAGTTAGTATTGTTAAACGACTAACAGTCACCTCTCGAGTGCAAAGGATTAATAATCATATATGTAAATTTTAATAGATTAATAGTCATATATGTAAATTTTAATATACGACTTAACTAAACTAAATGAACTTTAATATACATGAATCATAGTAGATATTTCGAATTAGAGAATTTTTAAAGTTAGTATTGTTAAACGACTAACCACGTCACCTCTCGAGTGGAAAGGGTTAATGATAGAGTATCGATCATAGCCGTCGATATCGATAGTTAGTAAGGTGTCTTTGTTTTGTTTTGTTTTTTTTTTGTTTTCCCTTTCTCTACCAAAAATATGTGACCGAAGTTAGTCAGCAAAGAGTTCGCCACGCGTACGAACGTTAGAATGTAAATATATCTATTAAGATCATTTAAATATTAACACTTTACCGACCGGAAGCCTATTAATCGGCTTTTACATGCTTACAATTAGTCTGTAAATTTTATAATGTTTCCTTACACGGAAATGACTGTTTCGAACGATATCGTATGTATACTGTAAAGAGATATTAAACTATTAGTTACGCGAAGAAAATCATTGTATTGGGAATGGGGTTTTATATTGCTAAATGAATTAAACTCTTATTTGTCAAATAATACTTAAATAGTTTATTGATACTTTTGTATAGCACGAGGAAGGGCAATTATGACCGCACCTAGCGAGTTTTGTCACAAGACTAGCAGAACGCAGTGGTCGAAATTCTTACAACCCCGCCCGGGTCCTTCAGCCCCATTGTTCTGTTTCTCGATGTTTTCGAACTTTCTAAAATGCCAGATGTGGCTTAGCTTCTTGGAAGAAGCCCTTGAGAAAGTCAGTAAGAGAAAGCTGGTTTATTGTTAATTTTTGCTTCGTAGTATTTCTGTATTCAATTTCCAACACATTGTAATCAATTCATTAGCGATGCATCCACGACAAAATGAGCCGATCAGGAGTGCGTATGCAATAAGTTATGCGGTCGGTAAAGTGTTAATAAACAGTAAAATATATATATATATATATATATATATATATATATATATATATATATCGTCTAGTGGTTTATTCCAGCAGCCTTTTCTTCACCCCATAAAACCTAACAGTTAATTTATTAAGTACTTCACTATAATAAATAGTAGCTTAAACCGTAGTTCACACAGAACTGATTCAACTGTCACGCTTTATGCAGAACGCCGTTCAACATTAATAAAATTTAATGTTATGCGAAAATGCATTCGTTAGCCGGCCACGTAACTTCGGGATTCAATTAACGAGCACTTCTCGTATAAATTAATTTAAATAGGTAGCGCACACAAAAAGGTGGACGGACATTTTTCAATCAGAGAGTAATTACCATGTCATCGTAGCGAAATGTATGCAGGTTGAACTCACTCCGGCCGGGATGGTCTATAAATCTTATTATATGGAAATGGAAAAGAAGAGCGGCAAAAGAAAACGTTGCACGGTTTAAAACAACGTGTAACTTCCTCCGATTTTATCTTCTTCCGCATTAACACGACGACCTGTTTTTCCTCCCTGTAATACGTTTTCCTCGTCGTTCAACCTGTTACGATATTAACGCGAAGATAAACACGCAGTCGTGTTAAAAATCTAATTACCACGACTAACAGCATTAGAATACGCAGCGTTGCATTGAAATAATTACTGAAACGCGGGGATATCAGACGGTGAAACAAAAGGGTTGCGACTTTCTCGCGATTTGTAATGCATGGATGTGAATGAATTATGAAACTTGCTATAATAACATGTTATTAGAACATCCTTGTGTATAACAATATTTATTCCATTTAGCATATTATACTTCCTTACGATTAGATATATGTAAATACAGCGAGCACTGTAATTGTGGAGTAATTATCAAATATGAATAAAACGAGTGTTTTTATCGTTTGTAATAAAATTTAATCGTAATTTTAGGTAATTTAAGTATAATAATATTTAACAATATTAGTGATATTATTTATATTGTTTAAAATTTTATCTTGGTTCCAAACAGAGACACTAAATAATAATCTCGCAAATTTTTAAACGCGAAACGTTAAATAGTCATACAAATAAATTTCAGTATATTTCTTACTAAACTAAATGAAGTTTAATACCAAGGAATTTTAATCCTCTATGGGTCGAATTTTTGTTTTAAATATAAAAAAATTGATGGAACGAAAAATCAACAATTATAATCCTATATATACAAATAAAAAAAAATTTCCAGTTTTAACGATTTTACATAATAAAATATTTAAAAATTGATATGTATACGCTACCTCATGAAAAAAAAATTAAAATTATTTGTTAAAATGTCAATAAATTAGCATGTGATCTAAAAGTTACACGGACCCATACAGGGTTAATAAATATTTTGCATTTGAAAATCCTTGAAGTTAAGATTGTTGAACGATTAAGAATCACTTCTCGAGACCAAAGCAATATGTACCTAATCGAAATAGAGATTATTTTTATCCGAAAGAAATGTAGATGATTCTCAATTTAATATAAAAAATAATGCATGTAATAATTTACATAATGATAAAAGATTATATATTTTCATTTCTATTTTCAAATGTAGAACTTTAAGTGAAATTTCAAGATCGGTCATTTAACCAGATATAGCATGATTAGTGTTAAGCATCATTTTCTCGGAGATCACGTGTCTCGAACACGCGTTGAACCGTTCAATTATCAGGCACCTTAAACGTCATCGCTCACTTATCAGCACAACGTCAAAACAATATCAGACCGTCATCGATAAATTCACAACATTGCATGCATTTTGAATTTATTTGAATTTACGAGCAGAGCCATATTTATGTATGACGTTTATTACAGACAACGTTTATTATAGACATTAATTATGTACATCTTGTTTTGCTGCATAACTGCCGGGTACAAGTTGCAGAACATTATATACTGCGTCCGTTTTAGTTCTCGACGAAGATAAAGATTAGAAAACATGAAATTTTGATGAAATGGCGTAATTTTACCCTTTACACTCTAGAGGTGACTGTCAGTCACCAAATGATAGCTTCGCAAATTTTCAAAGATTAGTTAGTTTGTTTATTAGTCAGGCTTAGAGGTTAAATAATCGCATATGTAAATTTTAGTATATTATTTAACTCAATTAAATGACGTTCAATATAGGCGAATCTTAGTACATATTTCGAATTTGAAAATTTTTGAAGTTAGTATCATTAGACGACTAATAGTCTCCTCTCGAGTGCAAAAGGTTATATACTATATTTAAAATCGTGGTAATACTGGATAATTAATCCTTTGCGCTCTAGAGGTGACTGCTAGTCACCAAATGATAGTTTCACAAATTTTCAAACATTAGTTAGTTTGTTTATTAGTCAGATTCAGAGGTTAAAATTTTAATATATGACTTAACTAAACTAAATGAAGTTTAATATAAGCGAATCTTAGTAAATATTTCGCGTTCAAAAATTTATGAAATTAATATTAGACGATTAACTGTCACCTCTCGAGTGTAAAGGGTTAAATACTATATTTAAAATCGAGGTAATACTGGATAATTAACCCTTTGCGCTCTAGAGGTGACTGCTAGTCACCAAATGATAGTTTTGCAAATTTTCAGACTTTAGTTTGTTTATTAATCAGATTCAGAGGTTAAAATTTTAATATATATGACTTAACTAAACTAAATAAAGTTTAATATAGGCGAATCTTAGTAAATATTTCGCGTTCAAAAATTTGTGAAATTAATATTAGACGATTAACTGTCACCTCTCGAGTGTAAAGGGTTAAATACTATATTTAAAATCGAGGTAATACTGGATAATTAACCCTTTGCGCTCTAGAGGTGACTGCTAGTCACCAAATGATAGTTTTGCAAATTTTCAGACTTTAGTTTGTTTATTAATCAGATTCAGAGGTTAAAATTTTAATATATATGACTTAACTAAACTAAATAAAGTTTAATATAGGCGAATCTTAGTACATAATTCGAATTTGAAAATTCTTGAAGTTTTAATTATTAATAAAGGGTTAATATTCGCCTAGTATTAGCACAACTATTACACTGCCTGTTCGATTTTAATTTCATTACACGATCCCTCGATCAACAACCTATGAGTTATCAGGGGTGTGCAAAAGTCAGGTGAATCACCCTCGCAGCGCCCTCCATAAACCGTGCACACTTTTGAGTAACTATAGGGTAGGCAGTGAGGTCAACCAGTGGTTATGTTCAAAAGGCACCCATCGTCGTCTCTGCGGTTCCCGGCGAACGTAATTCCATCATGGTCCTCACCTTTCTCTGTCCCTTCCCTCTTGGTGACCTCTGTGGTAATAATGAATCACCATTCTGCATGAATAGAATCCTTATAGGGAACAGTGTTCGACCAATTGTATCGCTAGATAGACCTCACCATGCTTCGTCTTTCTCTTCCTCTCTCATTCTTATTCTCGATTTGAGCCATTTATTTTGAAAATGGCGTAAGTCCATTTATGTTCGAATCGAGATACTGAAAGGTTCGCGTTGGATTAAATTTAAAAATGGTAACTGTAATGGTAAATATGGGTAACAGATAACAAAGTAGAATAATGTTTTTAGGTGTCTAATGGTATCAAATTTATCATCTCAATTAGCATAATTAATATTGTGTAAGGAATAATATGCTTTTAATGATTATGAACGAACTTATGCCACTCTCAAAATAAACTTTTTCATAGTTTTATTAACCAGCAAATTTTCGTGCTACAAAATTTTAATGATTTAAAATTTATTACCAACAATTTGCTTCACAATGAAAAGATCATGTAAAAATGTAACTATTAAGGTAGCTCACTCGATTTTTTTGGAAAAATGGACTTATGCCACTTTCAAAATAAACTTTTTCATAATTTTATTAACCAGCAAATTTTCGTGTTACAAAGTCTTAATAATTTTGAACATATTACCAACAATTTTGCTTCAGAATGAAAAGATCATGTAAAAATGTAACTATTAAGGTAAATAACTCGAATTTTTTGAAAACCGTACTTATACCACTCTCAAAATAAACTTTTGCATAGTTTTATTAACCAGCAAATTTTCGTGTTACAAAATCTTAATGATTTAAAATTTATTACCAACAATTTGCTTCACAATGAAAAGATCATGTAAAAATGTAACTATTAAGGTAGCTCACTCAATTTTTTTAGAAAACGGACTTACGCCACTTTTAAACTAAACTTTTTCATAGTTTTATTAACCAGAAAATTTTTATGTTACAAAATCTTAATGATTTAAAATTTATTACCAACAATTTGCTTCAGAATGAAAAGATCATGTAAAAATGTAACAATTAAGGTAACTTATTCGATTTTTTTGGAAAACGGACTTATGCCACTCTCAAAATAAATGGCTCAGTTTCTGTTTCTCCATTCACGGGGCTAACACGCACACGAATGCCTGGAATTCTAATTAATTCCGGATCCGCGGGACGATAACTGTTTCTTTTATTGGACGCGTTCGCAGAAACCGCGATCGAGAATAATGTAACTGGCCCCCGTTAACGTTTAATATTCTCCGTTGAACGCGAGCGAATTTAACCATGGTATCGTTCATCGAGGCCATTATCGCAGATATATTATTTCTGATATCGAAGAGAAAGGGATTAATCGTTTCAAAGGGGTAAATCGTTCAGTTCGGGATCCGCTTTTTTAAATGTCAGGGTATTAATATTCTTATTTCGCTGCGAGGGAAATTTTTATTTTTCCTTACAATCGTTCAACGGATCACCGTATTTATTTGCTTAAATCCTAACGAGTATGCGTCAGAAAAAAGTTTCATTCGAATAAATGAATCGTGAACGAAACGTTATTCCTTGCTCGTTTGTTTGTCAACCGATTTTGACGATTTATACGACTACTCGTTTGCGAAGATGACAAGTGTTAGGAAGTCTCCGATTCTTTTACTTTAACCCTCTATAGGCCCGTGTAAGTTTCAAGTCACATGCTAATTTATTGACAATTTAACAAATAATTTTAGTTTTTTTCATGAGATGGCGTGCACATACTATAATGCAAAATTGTTTAAACTGATTATTTGTTTTTCTTTTTTTCAAGTCACATGCTAATTTATTCACATTTTAACAAATAATTTTAGATTTTTTCATGAGATAGCGTACACATATTGTAATGTAAAATTGTTTAAATTGGAAATTTGTTTTTTCATTTGCATATATAGGATTATAATGGTTGATTTTCCGTTTTATCAATTCTTTTATATTTAAAATAGAAATTCAGCCTATAGAAGGTTAAATAAAAATTAGAAAGTTAAATGTTTATTTCTTATATGCAAACTTGAAACTGAAAAAGCGTTTGATGTTTTCAGGATTTATTTTTTATCTGAAATAGCTTTTTTCGAAAAATACAATAATATTTATATAAAAGCACATAAATTTATATGTGAATGAATTTGTGTTACAAATTTTTTAGAGTCCTTCCAAAGCTTTTATTACAAATTTGTCTAAATATATTGTAAGGTGAAATAAATAATACTGAAAACAAAAATTTCGTAACAACCAATTTCCTCGCAAAAAGAAGTTCGTGTACTTTCGTATCAAAATATTTGATAAACCTGAAATTCGAATTTCACGGTAAGTTCACAGGTTCATGTAACGACCCGATGTTTTATCTCGTTACACGACCAATTAACGGAATAATTAGTTAAGCAAAGGCTGGAACCAGGATGTTCCTCGTGAAGTTGTTTAGTACACGCATACGTGGCAAAAATTAGATATGGAGCCCTTGGAATCGGAATAATGGTGTCTAATTAACACAAGGAAACGTGGTCTCTCTGCTGCTAGTAATTTTCCATCGTAACGAGTTCCAGGAACCATTTGCATGCACACACACACACACACATATGTTCCATTACCGCGGCTCGCGGCGAAATGAAAAACGTTTAATACCTAGTATATCTGGAACTGCTTAATTAATCGTCGAGTCCTCTAAATGAGACAGCACGATGGAATTCCGTTGGAATAAACACGTCTTGTCTCCTCGATCTTACTATCGTCGTCGTTGCCGTCGTCTTTCGAAGCAATCCGCGGCTGATTGCTGCTTTGACGTTGATCCACGCAGACGACCGCGACTCGTCCATTTTTCCTCCTCCCGTATCTTCTCGTCAATTTAATAGCCCGTCTTCGATTCCTGTCGCCGTATCGATGAAAGACGTCGATTAATCTTCTCGCCGATGACGCGGCGTAACGAAACGTCAACGAACGCGCTCTCGTTTTAATTAACCGGGAAAATTGAATCTTTGCGTTGAAGCAGCTCCTCGATTTCTATGTTCTCATTGTGCCACGTGTTACGTCGAAAGGTAAGTAAAGGGTATAGTGATATAGGAAAGGGAAAGGGTACAGTGGCTCCAAATAGTATTCGTACACCGTATTATAAGGAAATTCATCTACTTCTGAAATTCTGATTTCAATGAAACTTTATGCGTGTACAGAGCATGGTGTGTCCTGCGTGGAGCAATTTTTTTGGCGGCAAAATATCTTTTAAGGGGGCTGATAACGAACCTCAAAGTTTCAGAAAATTAGTATTTAGCTTTTTGGTTAGAAATAAAGAAATACGTGTTTCATCATTTTTGGAAAATCAACTCCCAAGGGGGTAAAATAAGGGTTGAAAGATTGAAAATTCGTCGATTTTGAAGCAATCGCAGAAAAATTAGTAGTTATTTAATTTTTTAGTTAAAATTAAAGTTAAGGGCTTGCAAAATTGGACATCTGTGGAAAATAGTTACAATTGAAATCAAAGTGATTTCGCACGGGCAAAGCCGTGAGCAACAGCTACATAGTTTGAAATATTTCTCCTTCGATGACCCACCCAAGAATTTTGTCACGTTCCGTCAGAGAGGATGATTTCAGACGGGCGACCTTCGGTCGGTCACGCTGTCCGGTATCTATTAGCCACACGGTCTAAAAATACTGTCAAATGACTAATGGAGCCACTTCTGGAACGATCGAATCTTTAATTCATGGATTTCGATGCCAGCAAATCCAAACCGACGTGATATGCCCTTTCACATCGACGTGATTCCCTGCCCCCCTCCCCCCTCTCTCACTCACTCACTTACTCTCTCTCACACACATAAACTCACTTACTCTCACTCTCTCGTTCTCTCTCTCTCTCGTTCTCTCTCTCTCTCACTCACTCACTCTCTCTCTCTCTCTCTCTCTCTCTCTATCTATCTATCTATCTATCTATCTATCTATCTATCTATCTCTCACACTCTCCTGATTCTCTCTCTCTCTCTCACACACACACATTCACTTACTCTCACTCTCTCGTTCTCTCTCTCACACTCTCTTTTCTGATTCTCTCTTTCTCACACATACACACACACTTACTCACTCGCTCACTTACTCTCACTCGCTCGTTCTCTCTCTCTCTTTCTCACTCACTCACTCACTCTCACTCTCTCGTTCTCATTCTCTCTTTCTCCCTCCCCCTCTCTTTAAATTGCCAGTTTATTCATCCGGAAGCATCGAATACACCCTTCGGGACCCGGGGTCTGATCGATCGTAGCAGCGCTCCCGCATGCATTTACCGATGGATGAACTTATAAAAGTTTCCGTAGGGCCAGCGCCGCTCGATCGTAAACTCAATCGCGGGCGGCAGACGAGTTTCTGGCAGATTGTACAGAAAGCGAACATTGGCAGTTAGTTTGGAACACCGATTGCATCCGCTGTTGTACAAAGTGTGCGTGTCTCCGACGATATTTCATCGCGGGCGTATATACGTATATGTATATATGTATCGGTTCTCTTTTGTTTGTTACAGAGAATTCAGAATGAAAAGTGTTTCCCTTCTGCTCTTTTTTCCCCACCCCCCGATGGAATCGTGTGTTTTCCGGCTTTCCTTTTTCCTTCACGTTTCCGTTTTTGCCCTGCGGCAGCCTTTGCCTCGTATCGCTATGACGATCGCCACGATTCCGCGGAGTTGTACACGTACCGTGTATTTTATAGACGGATCCTTTTGTTCGCTTTTCGTTGTGGTTATTAATAAATATGTATTGCATCAGCGAGCGCAAGTGTTTATTCGAGCGATTATTTTCAGAATGATTCGAGAATTTAATAGATCATAGGAAAAAGTTATTTTTAACAGATAATCTTGTTTTATAAGAAAAATTGTACAGCGATAAAGTTTTCTTTACACAATCATCACGTATTAAATCATGTTTTAACACTAGGTTTATGGACTTAGTGGATAGAGGACCTCATCAGCAATATTTGCAAGAATAATTAAACTTTTTATGTATTCATATTTTTATAAAATAAATTATTTTTTTATATTAAAATAATTAACCTTTTATAGTAAATAGTTAAGCTAACTTTTATTGATCGAGCGATATAAATATACCCAAATCTATTTTCCTCTCAGTTCTGCAATTTCAGATTCTGTTTGATATATCCACCTATTCCTTAATATATGTATTTTAGAAATAGATATGCAAGAAATGTCCGTAAATCTAATGGTAACAGTAAAACTACCGACAGTTAAAGTGTAGTTATTTGCATGGGAGAAATGAAATTGAAAATTCCTTATTAAAGTACTCTATACATAAAAAAAAAACAAAATTTTTATTTATACCTTTTGCGAAAAATCATAGTAAATTTTGGAAGCTTCACCAAACTGAATTTATAAGATTGCTATGAATAATCAGAAATTGGTAATTTTTACTGCTTTAGTAATTCTATGTGTTAAACACATTTAAGTAAAATATTCGTTTGTATTATACCACTATTTATTTATGTATCTATTTTTAGTATGAAGAAATATATTAAATTGTATAAAAATAAAACAATTTTAGTATGATATAATAATAAAACTTTTTTTATAATAAACCTATATCAAGCCTCCAACGCATTTCGATAAAATATCTGTCTTATTATAATGGTAAACAATTTTTCTATAATTAAACAAGCACTTATCTTTTTCTTTTAAGAATTATCAATATCACTCGTTTATTTATCTAGTTTTAATAAGAGGGAATTATGAGACTCGGAGTTTTTTTTTTAATTTTGGCAGATAACATTGCTTGATCGTTTTGTCACCGGACACAACGGATATGAATCAGTTCTGTGATTATTCGGTTATTCCTGGTTTCAGTGAACCACGTGCTGTATCTCAACACGTATATCGTGCACCACGAAAATAAATAATGAAGCTGTCAAATTTTTGCCCGGCAGAACCGGTTTGGGAGCCGTAAACGATTTATGTATCTCGTGCTGTATAAAATCTGACCGTATAGTTTCATCGCTAAACCGTTTATTGCGCAAGCTTACGTAAGTGAATGCCATTTCAAACGGAAACAACAATTCGGAGAACTATGGCTTCTATTTATGTACAATCACGAGTTTTTATTATCGGGAAACAAACGATTTACATACGTCCTTGTTCGTTGAACGAAAGTAAGATTAGGAAGACTGAAAAAATTTCTTAATGACAAGCAATAATGTTAATGGAACTACATACAATTAAGAAAGAATGACACGTGCGACTACATTTGAAATTAAACGTGGTTAATTTCAATTTTATACGAAGACAATTTATTTCTTTAACATCATTCTTTTATTCTTTAATTTCTATATATTGAAACCTTTCATTTAACTTTTTAGATATTTGTTACACTTATTTTCAATTATATTTATTTAACCCTTAGCGTATATTTAGCTTAATCAAAATTCAAATCAAAAACGTTTATTCTTCTTGGTCCACTTTTATTTTATCCCAAATTTTTCAACTGTAATTCCTTTGTTTAACATTCTAAGTAATCCATAGAGCGTGAAACTAACTGTGATTACAGTTCAGTTTACAAATTAATGTCATTTAACCGAATTATAGTTATTTAAACATTAATGTTGCATTGAAGTCTATTTTCAAAGCTAAAGATTTAGAAAAGTAAACGGATTTCTTTTTTAAATACTATTTGTTTATTAAAATTTATTTTAATTCATTTTGTGGATAAAAGTGGTAAAAAGCACTTATAATTCAGTCAAAGTAACACAATTCATACGCTCCGTAAAACGCAACGAGCTTTACTGAACGCACAACTTTTACTGACTCAGAGCAGTTATTGTTATTGCGCTCTCCGCAGTCTTGGCATAAAAATATGCAAACACATTTCTTTTCCAAATACAGTAAAAATCCGATTAAATACTATACTTAGAACTGAGGTAATGCTGGATAATTAACCCTTTGCGCTCGAAAGGTGACTGCTAGTCACCAAATGATAGTTTCGCAAATTTTCAAACCTTAGTTTGTTTATTAATCAGATCCGGAGATTAAACAGTCATACATGTAAATTTTAATATATCACTTAAGTAAACTAAATAAAGTTTAATATAAGCGAATCTTAGTACATATTTCAAATTTGAAAATTCTTGAAATTAATATTAGACGATTAACTGTCACTTTTCGAGTGTAAAGGGTTAAATACTATATTTAAAACCGAGGTAATGCTGGATAATTAACCCTATGCACTCGAGAGATGACTGCTAGTCACCAAATGATAGTTTTGCCAATTTTCAGACTTTAGTTTGTTTATTAATCAGATTCAGAGGTTAAAATTTTAATATATATGACTTAAATAAACTAAATAAAGTTTAATATAGATGAATCTTAGCACATATTTCGAATTTAAAAATTTTTGAAGTTACTATTATTAGACGACTAACTATCATCTCTCGAGTGTAAAGGGTTATATACTATATTTAAAATCGAGGTAATACTGGATAATTAACCCTTTGCGCTCTAGAGGTGACTGCTAGTCACCAAATGATAGTTTCATAAATTTTCAGGCCTTAGTCTGTATATTAATTAAATTCGGAGATTAAAATTTTAATATATATAACTTAACTAAACTAAATAAAGTTTAATATAGATGAATCTTAGTAAATAATTCGCACTTAAAAATTTGTGAAATTAATATTATTGTTCTGTGTTGTATTGTATTGTATTGTATTGTTAATGTACTGTTAACATTAACATGACTATCACTTCTCGAGTGCGAAGGGTTAAAGTTCGCACAATTTTCCCCATGACTTTGTACCAATGGATAAAAGTTAAATTTCTAACGTTCCATAAGCTGGGATCGTTTTATAAAGGCATCACGTGACGAGTGTCATTTGTCTTCGAATTACACCGGTGTTCATTCCAGAAGTCATTATTCGAGATAACAATGGGCCCCGTTAAAATGGCCGGTGTTTCTTTTGTTGCTCATCGACGACAAGCAAAAGTTGCATAATGTCGGAATAACAGCGGCGTTTATAATTGGGGGAGGATCATGATTTGTCAAGGCTACCGTGTTCCACGCGATAATTTATTCCGGTCTGATAACATGCACTCTAAAACGTTTATTAATTCCATAATGGACGATTTCCTCGAGGATGTGCAAGATACACGGTTGAACGATAGAGAAAACATTTATGGGAACGGTTAATGAATGCATAAACTATGTAACAATAAGAAATTATCTAACAAATTGCTTGTTAAATTAAATATTTAAATAAGTAAAGTTAACACATTGTATGGAGTTATTTCATTTTAATACTTTCTTGTACGCTTCTCCAAATAATTTTATCCTGTTTGTTAAGTTCGTTACGTTTATTGTTGCAAAGTAAATAGATGTATAAAAGATATATGGTAACATTTAAGATATTTGCAAATGTAAGTTAAAAAATTATAAAAAAATCAGTGTCGGTATTTAAAACGTCGAATAGAATACTGAAAAAAAAATAAAAATGAAAACTGAGAATTTCCATACTTAACCCTTCGATCAGAAAATCTTTGTTCGATATACTTATACTACAAGTTATATAAAATGATCAAAGAAGTCATATCCATCATGTATTCTCTCGTTTTTAAAAACACGTAACATTAATGTATAAATAAGCCATTATTATAATAATATTACTGTATAGCAATACTCTATAATTCGCATTGACAAAAACGCCAATTTACGTTAGAAATTACAACATTTATTGAAAATAAAAATAGTAACAAACATTTGCCCCGTGTATGGGGCAAATTCGTAAATAGCCGTTATCTTTATATGTTATGGGGCAAAATCGTAATTATTCATACGCTATTTATAAAATGCTTTTTACTAGATTAAAATAAGTTGTTTCGTTTAAAAGTTAAACATTTATAAACATTGGTGAATAGAAAAAGTAGGAAAGTTAATGAGAGGAAAAAAGTTTATTCAAATAAAAGACCGTAAATATGCTTAATATTTTAATGACTATAAATTTGAAAAGAAACAAACATAAAATACTATTAAAATAATATTAAAATATAGGCTTCTACACCTTATCTTGTACAATTTAATGTATATTTGAATAAATTTCGTTCGTTTACGATCTTACCTTTATTACATTTTACTGAAATTTCGAGCGTTCATATTGAATGGTAATCTTTTATTTTTCACGCGGCGTATACACGTTAACCGCATCGAGATAAAGATTTCGATTGACGTGTATACACGTCGAACGCCAGTTAACCGGTTAAGTAGTTTCGCCTTCGTTCCGATTATACAAAGTATCCGCTAAACATTTGTCCGGCAAACGTTTGCTTTTCAGCGATAAAACTAAACATAGAAAAAGGAAGAATGCAAAATCGTCCGACGTTTAAAGCGCTATTTATAAGCGCAACGAAAAACAAGCGCTGTAATAATCTCTTATGTTTACAAAGACGAGCACAAATGATGCAATCTGAATGTTCGCTTCATTACTGTACCACTTGAACGCTTCCTTCTGTCTCGACCAAGGTGAAACTTACAATGCGTGTATTGTTTCGGCTCAACTGCCATCTATGAATTAGCATTTACATACTCTGTGTGTGTGTGTGTCTCATTAAGTAGAACTTACTGTACACGCACGTATGTATGTATTATTCCCACTTTCATTGTTCGATTGATCAATTATTTTACCACTGTAGGGAAAAATATTTTTCTGGACACGTGTCGCTCGTTGTACGGAACGCTTGAAAAGTTTTTATTGTACTAGGTATTCGTAGAAATTCACCGTTGATTTAATACATGTTCGTAGAAATTGAAATTTAAACATGTTCTGTTACATGGAAACTGTAACCCTCTGATTGTTAAAGCGTATATATACGCTCTTATATGATTATTAATACATAGTAGAATTCCGATTAATAGACATATTTGCACATCCATCGTAAACATGTTGAATTTTGATTAACCGACACATTTGCCTATCCATCGTGAACATGTTGAATTCCGATTAATTAACACATTTGCCTATCCATCGTGAACATGTTCAATTCCGATTAATCGACTCATTTGCCCATCCATCGTAAACATGTTGAATTTTGATTAACAGACACGTTTGCCCATCCATCGTGAACATGTTGAATTTTGATTAACAGACACGTTTGCCCATCCATCGTGAACATGTTGAATTTTGATTAACAGGCACGTTTGCCTATCTATCGTGAACATGTTCAATTTTTATTAACAGACATATTTGCCCATCCATCGTAAACATGTTCAATTCCGATTAACCGACTCATTTGCCTATCCATCGTGAACATGTACATGTACATGTACATTTTACGAGTAAGCTGACATATGAACAAAAGGAATTCTACTGTATTCGAAAGGCGTATACAATGGCTTTAAAAAGTATTCGTACGCTACATTACAAATAAATTCATTTAACCCTACAATGTACATTTAGCGAGTGGAAAAATCAAAAATTTAAAAATTGAGTATTAATGACAAGAAAAATAAAATCTTGAAAATGGATATGTATCTTTTATTCACGATCAACATAAAATTTAAAATGAGAGATAATCTCTCATACTAAAATTGATCTTTGCACAAAGGAAAAGGAGAATCTTATTTTTACTTTTGTAAATAACTAACATTAATACACGTTTCAGTTAAAAATATTAACAAAACAATTAGGCTTCTATTCGACCTTGCATGTAAGATTATCTACGCATTTATTTCGTTAAACATTCCACTCGATTAAATTAAAATTCAAAATAAATTAAATAAATGAAAATAAAACAGTTAATTCTAAGTATCAGCGTAATATTTATTACTAACAAAGAAGCGTAAATAGCTTTAAATTTTGCATCCATTCAATAACACAGCCACTCCTTCGTATTAACAGCACAATCGATGCATGGTATGTGATCAGATTGCCGATAAATCTTCCACGGCTGACGTTTAAAGCTCAATACAAATCGCAACCTCTAATTATCAATCTCTCTCTCCGGTACTTCTTCCTCCATGTGGTTCGCTCGTCTGAATCATCCAACGCAAAAGTTTCGATCTCCCTAACTACGCGTCTAGAGACACAAAAAAAAACACGTCCTCACCTTGGGTCGGTTATACGAGAAAAAAGAAAACAAAAAGATGAAACGGAAGGAAAAATTCTTTCACATGGTGGCGGCGTGTCGTGATGACGCGTAGGGTTCCGATGAAAGAAGTCTTCGCACGATTTCTTGCGAAGCAGTCCTCTGTTTGATTCATCTACTTAAAATAGAAACCATTCTGACTGCTTCAAAGGAACCAATGAAATTTCCTATTTGTAACACACTAAATACAACGTACACTTAACCCTTTACAGTTCGAAGAAATGCGTTTAATTTAATTTCTCCATTTAGCAAATTTGAAAATTAAAATTAAAAATAGAATTTGTTATGAAAAGTATTAATTGTGGTCTTTTTGTTTAGTAAGAAAAGGAGAAATGTTGAATTTTTAAGTTATTGGTTCACAGAATTCATGAAATTATAGGAGCCTGTGATTATGAAAGTGAACTAAGTGCAAAATTCGTTCAAAAATGTATATTTTCATTTTTTCTGTTTTACCTCACTTTTATACTATTTAATTGATAAAATGACCTTTGAACTTCTCACTTAGACCACTTTCGTAATTACCAATACATATATTTGAAGGTTTTTGTGTATTTATTAAACAACTGTCTACAAAGGTGTGGAATATATAAAACACACCAACGAAATTGTTTATTATAATATTCGAAAGGTGATATACCTGAGTGTCCGTATAAACTTGAATTTACATAAATATTCGCAGCCTACTCGTGTGACTGGTTGTCGTCGCGAGAATCAAAAATACAGTTTTCGTGTATAAGCTGCGAATTTTCATGAGTTTACGAAAAACTGAAGTGTGCAAAAAAACATATAAATATATGCAAAATGTGGAAATTTGTTAACTATTTTAAACGGTAGTGATTATTATGATTATATTACGATCGTCCCGATTTAACACGTTCTCTGCTGGACATTTTTTTAAAGACTTTCCATTCAGGCCAGCGTAGGGCGTATACGCCCCACATTTTTTTTATGGTTAACACAAACATGCTTTTCGTGGTATAATATACAATATTTCATAAATTTAAAAGAAAGGCATATCTCTTTATAAATTTAAACCAGAAAAGCAATCATTTTTATTTTATTTGACAAAATATTGTTAAAAATATGCCTTTTTTTAATGGCTTTTCTCCGGCGTGGGAGAAAATTTTAGCATGGGGCGTATACGTCCCACGCGGCAGGGAACGTGTTAAAAGCTGAAGAAAATTTCTTAAACAAAGCGATTATAATGATTATATTACGATCGTCACGATTTATAAGTTCAAATCAATTTTTACGTAAACTCCAACACGTTGGAATAAATTGATAAATTTGCATAAAAATCCGCAGTCTAATTGTGACAGCGTGGTCACCAGCTTTCGTAATTCATTGTCACGTGAAAACGTACCTTCGGGTTCTAACGCGTGTGTCATCGCCACGTGGCGGCTCCAGTTGACCTTGAACAGTCAGCGAAACCCGGTGTGGCCGATGGAGATGTACGTATGTGCATACACATAACGTGGAACACGCGTCGCGGGCCGCGTAGTATATATAATAGCGAGCTCGAAATGCAAATTAGCTGAGTTCCACGAATTCATCGATGCTAATATTATGATAATGTATGACGGGCCTCTTCGGCTATTTCACCGAATAAAGATCGGCGAATTGAAGCAGCCACGGGTTACGAATACCGTGTGTCCACGGAGGTTCTTTTCGTGGTAAATCATAACTACGGATTTTTCTGCAAATTCTAATCTTTACAACGGTATGCGAGGGAAATTGAATTTAGATAGGCATTCGTTTACGCATTCTAAATTTCATAACTTGCAATTAACTTTGAACCCTTTGCATACTCACAAAAGTGGGTATCAGTCACCGAGTGATAATTTTGCAAATTTAAAACTTCAAGGGTTAAGGTGTAAGTAAAATTTAGTACATTGCTAAACTAAACGAAATGAAATTCAATATGAGTGAAGCTTATTAAATATTTTACACTTGAAAATCATCGAGAATAGTGTTATTGGAGCCTTTTGAGCGCAAAAGGTTAATATTCACTCTCTCCCATACATGCACGCTCCCACGTATACATGCTCTCTCTCTATATATATATTTATTTATCTATTTATCTTTATCTATCTATCCCCCCTCTCTCACCCACTTACTCTTTCACATACATGCACGCTTTCAAGTATACATGCTCTCTTTCTTTCTCTCTCTCTCTCTCTCTCTCTCTCTATATATATATATATATATATATATATATATATATATATTTATCTATCTATCTATCTCTCCCTATCTATCTATCTATCTATCTCTGTTACTCACTCTCTCATTCTCTCACATGCATGCACGCTCCCACGCATACATGCTCTCTCTCTCCATATATACATTTATCTATCTATCTATATTTCCCTTTTTATTTATATATCTATCTATCTATCTCTATCTATCTCTGTTACTCACTCTCTCATTCTCTCACATACATGCACGCTCCCACACATACATGCTCTCTCTCCATATATATACATTTATCTATCTATCTATCTTTCCCTTTTTATTTATACATCTATCTATATCACTTATTCAATCACTCTCTCACATACATGCACGCTCCCACGCATACATGCTCTCTCTCTCTCTCTATCTATATCTCCCAATCTATCTATCTATCTATCAAGGTATCTATCTCTATCTATCTATCTATCTATCCCACCCCTCTGTCTCCGTGTCTGGCAAATGATAAATACCCAGTGTTACAGACGGAGGAATAAAAATGTGGGAAACGAATCGGCGTGCTGAGAGGGGGGAAAGGGGAATCAGACCGTGAACCACGAGCACGGATAGGGATACTACACGCGAAGAAGCGGGCACATTTGGCCGCCGTGGGTACTGACATTGCCGAGGCGCAGCGGACCAGCGCGACCATCTGATAGACGCGACGACGAGCACCACCGTTGCCTGTGTGGTTCCTCTCTCCGTCTGGAGGTTAAACCGCGCGGCGAACCAGGGACGATGCATCCAGCGCAGCGGAGCACCGGACTCACGGACACGGAACGCAGTTGGGTCAAGGTTTCCGTGAATTTTCATGAGAACCGGCTAGCCAACTACTCAAAAGTGCATTTCCTTCTTAGGAAATTTTTGCTATAAAACGCACAGAAACCTGTAACTTTTCTGGCTGAAACCCAGACGACACTTTTAGTTACTTTTTAAACTAGATATGATATTCATAAAGAAAAGTTTTGATAGGTTATAAATAATAGCTGCAAACAAGTGATAAAAGTAAAATATTTACATACGTATACTGTTAACTACACAAAGCGATAAGTATACAAGATAAGCGAAGAAAATTATAGAACTGTTTAGTTTATCTATATATATATAAATGAATGTGTGTCTGTCTGTCTGTCTGTACTCGATAGATTCAAAAACCGTACATCCAATCGCCGTGAAAATTTGGGAAATTATTAGGCATATCCCCGGGAAGACTTTCGAAAATTTTTTTTTAAATCAGAGTTGGGGTTCTAAGTGTTCCCGAACAAATATCCCAAAAATATCAAAACAACATTTAATTAGTAATTATTAATAACAATAAATAATCTTGAGAACCTTTTTTCTACAATAATAGTAATTGTTTTGGCAAATTTTTGCTCATGGAGCTCGAAACCCGTCAAATTGACGGGTCCCGTAAACCTAGTTATATATATTTTTGATTTGTTATGATTAACATCGGAAAACCAGGATTTTTAAAGAAAATTTCTTCGTACACAATAAAAATTAAGACAAATACGGGGATACTCTAACGAATGGCAACTCTAGTTGTGAGACATGCCAAAGAATAAAATTTTATTCATTATTATTAACACATAGTCTAATCTAACAATGACCAAAAATGAAAATGACTCATTTTTACATAAAAATCTTCGATTTCTATGTCGTATAAACAGTTTTCAATTAACATAAGCACGCGAACGTGATAAGTGTTAAACACGATTGTCACCGCACAGGCCAGAAAGCAACGAGGGAGAAAGAAAAACTGTATCGAGGCGAGACAGACGAAACAGTGGCAGCGAGGTTAATTTATTCCCGACAAGTGACGGAATCGGTCGTCTAGAGGTTGAAACGGGAACCTCGCAGACGTAAAATGCGGGACCCTGATGTCGAGTCAAGGGTATACACTATCGACCAAAAATTTCGAATCACTTGTCACTGAAACGTGACCGTTCCCGATCCCCTTGGCTACTGTGGGCGCTTATAGGCGCTTAGAAATTTTACGTTTGTGATACTGAGAGCGCCTTTAGTCTGAGGCGCCGCGAAAATTATATCGATATTTATTCCCATAAGTCTTAGTTGAAGGAGAGTTAATGCTAATTTCAGTCTTTTGATTATCGAAATATATGTTTTCACAAAAATGCATCACTACTCAAAAATTCGCCGTTCTCAAAGTGTGCCGTAGTCAAAGGGTTAACACTATTCCTACCGACTTTTCACCTATACCTATTCCTACTACGACATTCCCACGTAAGACAGATTACAAATTTTTCACAGAAAATAAACAATGAAAAAAAAGTGAATATTGAAAAATATATTACACGTATATTCGAGGAAAAGTCGTATAATTTAAAGGCGATTCAATTATGTTGCTTATAGGAATTTGTAATCGAAATTTTGAAAACGGTCATTTAACCGGTCGTGGTAGGAATAGTGTTAAAACAGCTTTTGTCATCATTTTGTCGCTTTTCACATGAAAGGGTTAAATTTGCAATAAAAAATGTAACCTGTAATTAATACAGATATTATTAACCCTTTCGTTTCGAGCGCCAGATACATCAGGCATCTTGTAAATATAGCATCGTCACATTAAGTTAAACTTTTGGCAAATAAATTTAAACTTAGGGCAAATAACGTTAATCTTTAGGCAAATGGAATTCAATTCTCAGGTAGCACTAAACTTTATTTATATAAATATCGCATTTCAAAAATTTAAGTCTGTCTTATCAGTGGAGGGACTTAAATTTTTCGTCTGATTCGCTTCGACGTAAACGCCACATTGAAATGATTTTGATATTTATATATAGTATTGTCATATTAACAGAAACTTTTGGCAAATGAAATTAAACTCTGGGTAAATAAATTTAAACTTAGTGCAAATAAAGTTAATCTTTAGGTAATTAGAATTAAACTCTCAGGTAACACTAAATTTTATTTATATAAATATGACATTCCAAAAATTTAAGTCTGTTTTATCAGTGGAGGGGCTTAAATTTGACACTAACTAATGAGAGACACTAAAGAACTGTTTTAAGTGAGCACCATCATATATGAGAATGTTATTATTTTTATGTTACACATTCTGCCTCACTGTGTCACTTTTTTTTAAATGTATTATACTAATTGGACATTTCCCCGTATAAATAAATAAACACTTGTCATTATTACTATTATATATTATATATATATTATTATGTCATGTGACACGCTATAGTTTTGACGTGTACTGTACACCATCCCAAAATTTTCCTTTACTCGATCCCACGTTTCCTGGATCACACAGAGGCGCCAAACTTTTGGTCGGTAGTGTATACGAGACAAAAAAAAAAAAACGAAGAGAGGCAGAGTGATGCACGACTTCCATAGGCTTGCTCGTATTCGACCATGATGACTCGGTCTCGCGGGTCGTTTCACCTTGAACGATTCGCGGAGTTTATGGCTTGCGAGCCACGCGTCTGCGAAACAGCCCAGGCGCGTGGGAGTGGGCCCGCAATCGGTGAGAGATCTCTTCAAGGTCCGTTCTTGGAAATCATTTTTGAAAACAGTCCTGCGCTGCCTTCACGGAGGGCCCAGCTAGTACTATACCGCTTGAGGGTTAATTAATGGTAGGTTTGTAAATTCAGCTGGGGGAGATAGGGGCGAGTTATTTCAGGCTTTCTTGATAAACTTCATTAATTCGTTTCAAATTGATAATATCAGGGACTTCATTGTGGCTAGAGGTTTGTGTACAATGTCGACCTCGTTAACTGGGTATGACGGGTTAACTTGTCACGGACAAATTATTCTGTGATAATTAAAGCTAGTTAAATGCTGGATAATAAAGCAGTTTTGTAGCATAATCTGTATATCAGGTCAAAAGTATAATTTTAATGACTCTGATTTAAATGCACATGGAGTTACGGAAAAGGAGCAAATAAGGTGGGGTGCGAAGGTTTGTTACAATCTTTCAGTGATGCATTAAAATTATTATCGAAAGAATTAATCCTTCTTTTAATCAAACTATTTACATTAAGACCTTCATACATGTTCTTTTATATCAATAATATTGTAATTAATTTATCCTTGATTAATTAATTAATTAATTAATTAATCCTCGATTAAGAATATATAAATTGAGAAATAGATTTTAATGGTGTTAATTTGAACAGTGGCAAAGGACAAATGAACTGCATACTTGCAGAGGAATATTTCTGTCCCAAAGTGATCAAATTTTCATAAATGCATTGTATAAAAAAAAAGTTAGGTGATCTGCTTTAACTAGGATACTTTACATAATTTAATTCTTTGTAATTAGGTGGGTTAAAACTGGTTCCACCTTTTGCTTAAGCTTCCTATGCATGGTGGGATATATTTTAACTCACCTCAAAAAATTGAAGTTACTCATGGTCGAATCAACAATAAATGTATAAATAAATGAAAACAAAATTTATAAAAATCAAAACGCATTAGTAAGTTGTTGACACCGTTGAGATTAAGATTTGCCAATTGTGTGGTGCAGTGAATTCTGTGCAATTTGAGTTTTTATTTTTTTTTAAATCATGTGCTTCAAGAGGGGTGTCTTTCAGTTATCGAATGATAGCTTCGCAAATTTCTGAATGTAAACTATCAAACAATCACACCTACAAACATTATTAACCCTTTGCGGACGGAACAGTAAAGAAAATAGTTACGTCGCGCATTTGTGTTATAAAAATTAAAGCTGTATTTAAATAAATTTTTCATAAAATCTAACAAAATCATAAACAAACAAATTTAGGCCAACTTGACTTCTTAGGCTAGTATATCCATGCGTATCTTATACGTGTCGTTTACGACAGACAAACGCCAGCCGCAACGCGAGAGTTGGGCGGATATATCCGACACTCGTCCGCAAAGGGTTAAATTGAAGAAAACTTTAGCTGCATTTAATTTTAATTCTTTTTAATCTCGAGTGCGAAGGATAAACAGTTTGCAAACAGGAGAGGCTCAACTAGATTCGTGGCCGACGTTCTTCACGGCAAGCACAAGCGCCGCACCAACTTATAAATTCCATCTTTACGAGGAAAAGATAAAGATTTATTCCTGTTCGGGCATTGTTACCGTTCTCATTATACGACCTCGCGTGCATTAATTAATTTCCCTGCGCCACGGACTGTGTTTCCATGGGAAGCAAACCGGTATCATAAACGACGTTTAAATAGAGCACTCTGGACGAACATCGTAATTTAAAGGCTCCTCTTCTCTCCCTCCTACCGTTCCTCCATACTCCTTGTTCACCACCCAACCTCTTTTTTTCGCCACTCTTTAAAATGCAATTAAGAATCTCAGCCGAATCAAGATGGCGGGTATTAGTGTGTTTTACAAAGTCGCGTACACGCGAGCCAGATGCCGGGACGAAGATACGTCGCAATCGTATCCCTGTGTGCGTTTTCCCGCGGAGTCGTTTATCGGCCCGAAAACACCGTGTCCCGCATTAATCATGGAAACTGTTACGTTAATTCCGTGGTGATAAATCTCTGTCTCTACGTCGGTGTAAAAACATTCCCGGGTACAGTGTCGGGTAAAAGTCTTGGGACACCTGCGTTGTTTTAGCTTACCGTAGCAATTAACCCTTTGAGACGGAACATGTTGGAAAAAGAGTACAGGGCGAAGAAAGGAACGTTTTGTCATACGTAGCATGCACGAGTTTTACACCTTTTGTTGAAAGAAGTTGCCGCAAAATTAACCTTCGTTATTTTTTTCACAGACAATTCTTTTTCAATTTTTCTTTGCTTTCTGCAGACCATATAAAGCAAAAGTCTCGATAAAACTATTATACAAATATTGATATTTGAATTGCTATCGTCTGTGGAGTAAATTTTCTTCGTAGAAATCATTTAGCAATTAACCCTTTGAGACGGAACATGTTGGAAAAAGAGTACAGGGCGAAGAGAGAAACATTTTGTTATACGTAGCATGGACAAGTTTTACACCTTTTGTTAAAACAAGTTGCCGCAAAATTGACCTTCGTTATTTTTTTCGCAGACAATTCTTTTTCAATTTTTCTTTGCGTTCTGCTGATCATAAGGAGCAAAAGTCTCGATAAAACTATTATACAAATATTGATATTTGAATTGCTATCGTCTGTGGAGTAAATTTTCTTCGTAGAAATCATTTAGCAATTAACCCTTTGAGACGGAACATGTTGGAAAAAGAGTACAGGGCGAAGAGAGAAACATTTTGTTATACGTAGCATGGACAAGTTTTACACCTTTTGTTAAAACAAGTTGCCGCAAAATTGACCTTCGTTATTTTTTTCGCAGACAATTCTTTTTCAATTTTTCTTTGCGTTCTGCTGATCATAAGGAGCAAAAGTCTCGATAAAACTATTATACAAATATTGATATTTGAATTGCTATCGTCTGTGGAGTAAATTTTCTTCGTAGAAATCTTTTACAAATGGTACACCAATACTATTATTGATACTATTTGCTTCGTATGATCAGTTTACTGTTTAATCCTTTGCACTAGAGAAGCGATTGACCGTCAGCGAGTAATACTTATGCAAATTTTTAAACGCGAAGGGTTGAATAGTCGCATACGTAAATTTTAAGTTCTGTATCTAAGGCAACTCAATAATGTAGGAATACGATTGAGTGGATGCTATCGAGTGGATGCCAGTTTAGGAAAATGTGAAGAATGTTTGGATTCGAGTGTTTCTAAGGCGCAAAAAATGAGCATTTGAGAAAACGTTGCGACTGAGAAATTTTTAGATGACAATTAGAAAGAAAGGAAATGAATGACTGAAAGAATATCATAAAAAAATAATTAATGCACATTTAATGTGTTACTTTAATGCGCTAATACACATTTCTCAACGTAATAAAAAGGAATTGCTATCACTTTTAGTTATTTAATTATCGAAAAAGATACTGTTCATAAACAATCTGATTTGAAACTAATTGTGAAACAAAATACATGCTTGGTGGGTGGTTTCGGACTTTTGCACGGTACTGTACGTACAGCGCGGGCTCTTGAAAACGCGAAAAAGAAAAAGAACGAAGGAAAGAAGGCACAGACCCGCCCCGTCCCTTGTTCATGCCGCACCGACTATAATAAATTCATTTTTAATCTCTCTGATTCTCGGTTAATATATCAGCGGCGACCCGGCTTAACCGTGCCGCACATTTGCGGTAAGACGAAGCCACGAGGTACCGTCCGACCGATCCTGGATAGTTGGTTTTTCTGCTGGCGTAACCGCACCGTGAAAACCATCATGTAAGAGCGCAAAGGGAGGAGTAGAGCTGTAGGAATACTCGAATATTCGAACCGAGCCGAGAATCGGTTTACGATCCTATTGGAAATGGAATTTTATATTGCTTAAATAAAATAAGTACGCTCTTACGTGAAATATTATAATAGTGTAGGAATATGATCGAACGGATGTAGCCAATTATTTTAATACATGGCTCAAAACTCTGCATAAATGAATAAATAAACGTATGTACCAATTCTATAAATAACACGTGTAGAAATGCGATTGAGTGGGTACGATTTTGGGAAATTGCGAAGAGTGCTTGAGTTGAGTCGATAGCCGTGTGAACGTAGAATATTTGGATTAGAGTGTTTTTGAGGTACGAGAGATGAGTACTTGAGACAACGTCGCGACTGAGGAATTTTGGGTGAGTGAGGCACTGAGTGAGAAAGGTTGACAATTATAAAGAAAGAAAACGAGTGTTTGGAAGAATATATGTAGGAATGTGATCGAGCGGATGCGAGGCTGGAAAAGTCGGAAAAGTACTTGAGTTGGGCGATTGTCGTGTGAACGCAGAATGTTTGGGCTCGAATGTTTCTAAGGCGTGAAAGATGAGAACTTGAGAAAACAGTGCGACTGAGAAATTGTGGGTAGTCGTGACCGAATGCGTAGAGTGAGAAAGGTTGACAATTAGAACGAAAGGAAACGAGTGTTTGGAAGAATATATGACGGGGAAAATGCGAGCGGGGGCAGAAAGTATTGGACGGTGAAGTGAGAAGCTAAGTAGCCAGCGTAGAGCGAAGAACTGTGTAGTTTACGAAGCATAGGCATAGTTTGCGAAGGATAAGCGTAGATTGTTATTTTGTGTTCGTTTGTGTCGTTTTAGTTTTATTAAATACACGTATATTATTTTATTCACTTTTCTTCCTTTTCCTTTTTCTCATTTATAACCTTTCCTATAATAGTTTATCATATGGCACGGGGAAGGGCAACTCTGACCGAATCTTGCGAGCTTTGACATGAGACTAGCAATGGTCGAAATTTCTACAACCTTGTCAGGGTCCTTCAGCTCCTTTGTTCTGCTTCTTAACGTTTTTGAACTTTCGAAAATGCCAGATATGGCTTGGATTCTTAGAAGAAGCCCTTGAGAAAGTATGTTAACCCTTTGAACTCGAAAACTTCAAATAACTTCTAAGTTCTAACTTTCTAACGAACTTCTAAATTCAAAAATTTTCAAATTCGAAATATTTACTATGATTCACGTATATTAAACTTCATTTAGTTTAGTTAAGTGGTACATTAAAATTTACATATATGACTATTTAACGTCCGGGTCTGAACTAAAGTCTAAAAGCTTGCGAAACTATCATATGCTAGGATTACGATGTTCCATGAGAGGGGACAGCCGAGTGCAAAGGGTTAAGAGACAGCTGGTTTATGGTTAATTTTTATTTCGAAATATTGCTGTATTCAATTTCTAATAAATCTGATCCGAGAACTCAAATAATTTGTAAATTAAAGGTTATACTTAAAAATGATTCAAATAAAAGTTGCATGGTTTGTTGAAATACTGATGTGCCATATATCTCTCTTGATATCTTACAACTTTCTGTAAAATTGAAACATTTGTTTCTGTAATAAATAATTTAAAAGTTATCTGAAGCAACCATGTTCTGAAACTCGCCATAACATGTATAAGCATGTATACCTTCATATTATATCGTTTAAACATGCCTAAACAAAAAAATAAAGAAGTTCATAGAACTGTATTAAAATAACCTAGAAAGTAAGTAAACATATCTGAAATAATAGTATTGTGATTGAAATAATAGTATGTGTGATTGAAATATATTTTAACCACTAGGTGCTTTCGAGATCTCTGGTCGGATCGGTTATTCGAACCGAGCATTACCAGGCTCGTTCAGGGATGCAAAGGAGACGGGAAAACTGTATCGACAGCACGGTTCGTACGACAGGAAAGGGTTGAACTACACGCCAAAGTGTGTGGTTGGTCGGAGGTTTGAGTTATGGCCTCGAGGCTCCTGTAATCGTTAATTAAAGCCGGCTATAATCTTGTTTTCAGTTTGCCCCCTGCGCCACAAATGATTTTCTTTTGACTCGTTTCACGTGGGGAGATCTGGTCGATATGGAATTTTTTAATTACCCTTGTTCTCTTAATTGCAGGTCAAGAAATATCGCGCACGCGGAGATAAATTAAACACGAACGACTTTTCGTATTCTGTTTTAACAATGCGTCGATGATGGTTATCTTATGTTAAATTTAATATTTATAGTCATAATGTTCGCAGCTGATCTTTACGTAAAATACATCTTTCTTCGTTTTGACGTGTGAACACCTTGCAAGACTGCTGTATCGTTTGATTTTTCGATAAACGTCAATATTAAACGTCGCGCTTAATAGATTAGTAGTTAATAGTTATTTGTTGACTTTTTCTGATACAACTTTGAACCGACTTCCAAGACGTGATCAAAGATTTGAATCTTGAACCACTTAGTTCTTCATCAGCGCATGTCCTAATGAAAATCTTATAAAACAGTTCACTGTTTTATCATGAACATGTTTGATCATGTTCACTATACAGTTCACTGTATCCACTACTATTAAATTACAAGAAAAAAACGAGGAAGATAATTGAATTTGATGAGAAATCTATCGTAGGATATTTATCTCGCAAGCCATGTTTGGATCTGTATTTCTATCCATAACATGTGGTGATAATACTTTAATCATTTACAACTATATTACACATACTATCTTATACGCATACTCTGTTATCTTTCAAAAATACTATTAAAATCGAAGAAAACCAGTTTCTCCTTTAGATAAATGTCACCTCTGGACCGCGAAAAGTCAATCACCAGAAAACCACCATGGCAATCATCATATGCCGGGTTGCATATGGGTTGTATGAAGTGTTCTCGGGGTTGACTTATTCGAACTTAATCGAATTAATTCTGTTTAAAAGGTATGGTTGGTTTTTAAATGTGTCAAGTGTAGGTAGTAAGTGTTGCAAAATCAATCGGTATTGATTCTTTGAAATTCTATACAACATACCACATTGTATTGGTTAGATGTAAAAAGAAAAACTTAATTTACGACCTCGCTATATCTTGCCTCCTACTATAAAAAACGACCTTGCTATATCTTGCCTCCTACTATAAAAAACGACCTTGCTATATCTTGACTCCTACTATAAAAAACATGCTCACGATTAAGGAGACGAGCATGTTTCTGCCGCCAGAGCCTGAACACTTCCAAATGCGGACTTTTTCACGGTGTCCCCTCGAAGGGGACATCTGATCGCAAAGGTTTAAAAAGTTTAATTTAAAAAAAAAGAATGTGCGAAATAACGAATTGTTCGAAAGTAGAATGTGCGAAAGCCGAGGGATGCCTGTATCGATCGACACCTGTTAAATACTTTGGTATCGAATTTACTGAACATCAATCAACAGTATCGGTATCGACTCCATCACTACGATCGGCCGAATTGCAGGTTAAGCAGTTGATCATCGCAAGCTGAGAGCACAATTTGTAACCGACGATACGATACCGTGGACAGGATAAAGCCGGAACATCCTGTTCGAAGGGCAACCGAGTTCTGGGCCGGTGCAGTCGAGCAAGCGCGCCCTCTGTCGACCGAGATACCATCGAGCTAAGTACCGAGAGATATACGGCCTACGATTGGCATGCACGAAGCGTTACCACTTACATGTACGCCGTTCCTCCGCGATCCTCTTTTTTTTTTCTCCCCCTTTCCCCCGCCCCGAATCCGACCAGCGTCTTTCTCCTCGGCGCAGTGTGTATTCTTGTCGAACGCGTTCTTCGTGCCCGTGCCCTGATAAAAAGAGATCGGGGCCCCGCTGGGAACGATAAGGCCCAGCCGAGCCTCGATCAGCCGCGATACGTCGGGGACAGTGTTCGGTATGCCGTGTGAAATCGCTGAAAAAAATCAATACCGATACGTCGTGCTCGATAAACCATTCTCACGAGGGGAAAATTGCTTAGTCGAGGTTTCTGTTATTATTGGGTTGGATTAGATGCAAAACTTAAAATTTACGTGTGAGACTGTTCAACCTGAAAATTCGCGGCTAAAAATTTGCATAAGTATTATTCGGTGACTGCTGATGATCAAACGATATCGATTTTGCAAGTTTCCGAATTGCAAATAGTCATGTTTAAAAATTTCAACAACCATTATCTAAATTGAACGAGTGTTTAAGTAAATTCTGATTTCGCTAATTTCAATTTAATTTATATTTGGAATTTTTTGAGGACAGAGAGTCGCCTTTCGAGTGCAAAGGGTTAAAATTGCAAAATGATCTTACGAAGCAAATAATAGTATCAGTAATAGTATTGGTCTGCTATTTATAAAAGATTTCTAAGTTTAGTATACCGTGAAATTCCGTTTATATGGATTTCTTCAAGTGAGATTAAATCTTTAAATTTAATTAATTAGTGAGATTAATTACTCGGATTGTTTATAGAACAGGAGCTTTCCTAATTGAAGTGATTCTTCGTTCATATAACAGGAACTTTTCTAATAGACATGATTTTTCGTTCAGATAACAGGAGCTCGCAATTTTCATGAATAAATTCCAAGGAAAACCTTTGGTTTTAAACAGTTCACCTGGATAAGGCTCTACTAAAATTTCGTTCATATAAATGGAGTGTATATAAACAATCTTTATCTGTATTTTCAGTACATTGCTTAAACCTGCTATGGCCTTTTGGACAGTTTTATTTTTGACGTGTTTCTATTTTATTTCAATAAGTTAAGCCTGCTCTGTTTTCACAATTTTATGTTAGAGTACCATTTTTCTACAAATTAGGATTTCTTTTTAATGAAACTGGAGGACGATTGATTGCAGTAAAATTCGAGGAACCCAGCAGGGTTAATTACGAAATGACCGCACACATACTCGAATGCACTTCGTTTCCCATGCAATCGTAATGGGACTACCTACCTACTACATCCTAATAAATTTAATTAATCCCTTTACCATAGCGCGTTTGCATTAAATAAGGCGTGCTGCTGTGACCATTCGAACAGCTCGAGCTGAACGCGTCAACCGACGTGATATCTTTCATCGAAGGGGCAGCCTAGCGTGTCTATCTAATGAGAATGCGTACACGTTTGAGACCGTGACGAGTCACACCATCTGACTAATTTCAACTTGCTATTCGAATACTTTGTACCTTCCACGAAACCCTGTTGCCCATACCATTAACATAATATTTAGACAATTTTCAGTTTTTCTGATTCTTAATTGCCTACCTTTATTTTTTACTCTAATTTTTTACTGTATTTGAAATGGATATGGCTAATTACTGAAATATTAAAACACCAGTATAACTCCCACTCAAATAAATATATGGTAAATATTAAAATCGTACATGTTATTAAATTAAGATTTGAAATTTTTACTTTACAAATACTGTTTCTACAGTTCTGGAATTTTTTTATTGTCAACTCATTTCAATTCCCTATTTCACTCAATTTTATGCTTTTGCTTTTGTGAGTATACTATTGCTAGTAAATATTAACACGTTCGTCGCCACGTCATCCATATTTGGGTGACGCTCTTTTTTTAAAAGTTAAATGGTATTTTAAATTGGAATTTTAAAAGGAATTCAATGGAATAAGTATTGAAGTATAATATATATAAATATAAAATACATAAAATAAAAATAAAAAGTTAAAACTTTTGCTGTTTTTATATCTTTTTTACCCCAGTTTTCTATGCAATCGGATTTGGACCCAGCGAGAAACTCAGTCGAATCACGCTGGGCGACGAATGTGTTACCTGAGATATCAATAAATGTATTATACAACTTATTTCTTATATTTTTATATTTTATTTTATTCTATTTATTTTCACATGCACATTCTACAGAACAAAGAATGAAACGTTTCGCGAGAGCTGTCGATAAGCTCGTTCAATTGCCGACGATTTTTGCAAAAAGTGATACAAGGGTTAAGAGACACCCTTAATATGTCCGGGGAGAGTAGCTCGTTTCGCTCGAGATGACCACCGGTGCTCGAGCCACGAAATTAACGTTGCACCTGGCCGAATGAAATTAACGTTCGAACGCGATAAGGGAAAAAACGGAAACGAGATCGAAGGTAGACGCAAGGGCGCGTGGAACAGGAGGGTGAAGGGGTGAAAAGGAACAGCGACGATAGCTCGGTCGATTGTGATTCGCGCACAATGGCAAGGGAACGCGTTTAGGCTATCGCAACACTGATGTAGAAACAGGGGAAAAACATGTGACTAATGTAATGTGATTAATATAATTAGGCCTACAGTCTCGGGTAATTTCTTCTTTGTCTCATGAGATCCACGTTATCTGGAATTCACCATCAAATATTGTTCTTTTAACCTTTTTGCTACTAACGGTGACTATGTTCAGCTCAACATTTCACACTTATCAAATACTGATGGTGACTACAGCCACCTCAACATTTCACACTTATCAAATACTGATGGTGACAAAGCCACCCCAACATTTCATACTAATCGGGTACTGATGGTGACTACAGCCACCCCAACATTCGACATTTATCGGGTACTATTGGTGATTATGGTAATCCAATGTCTGACCCTTATCAGGTACTATTAGTGATTATGGTGACCCAATGTCTGACACTTGTCGGGTACTACTCATGACTATAATTAATCACCCAATACCTAGTGTCAAACGGGTACTACTGACGATTATAGTCATCCAAATTCTGACGCTTATCAGATACTATTTGTGATTAAAATTACCCAATGTCTGACCCTTATCAGGTACTATTAGTGATTATGGTAACCCAATGTCTGACACTCATCAGGTACTATTAGTGATTATGGTAGCCCAATGCCTGACACTTATCAGGTACTATTAGTTATTATGGTAACCCAATGTCTGACTTGTCGGGTACTACTGATGACTATAATTAATCACCCAATACCTAGTATCAAACGGGTACTACTGACGATTATAGTCATCCAAATTCTGACGCTTATCAGATACTATTTGTGATTAAAATTACCCAATGTCTGACCCTTATCAGGTACTATTAGTGATTATGGTAACCCAATGTCTGACACTCATCAGGTACTATTAGTGATTATGGTAGCCCAATGCCTGACACTTATCAGGTACTATTAGTTATTATGGTAACCCAATGTCTGACTTGTCGGGTACTACTGATGACTATAATTAATCACCCAATACCTAGTATCAAACGGGTACTACTGACGATTATAGTCATCCAAATTCTGACGCTTATCAGATACTATTTGTGATTAAAATCACCCAATATTTAACACCTATCGGGAACTGCTGGTTATTGGTACCCAACATTTAACACTTATCGGGCACTATTGCTGACTATAATTAATCTCCTAATGTCTGGTACTCCACTAGTACTACTGATGATTATAGTCACCTAAATTCTGACACTTATCAGGTACTACTGGTGACTATAGTCATCCAATAAACTACAGTAGAGCAAAGTATATCTGTTGTCTCTACTCTAGCCGATTGCTATTAAATCATATTTTTAATTGGATTCTTCAAAGATATTTAAATATACATTCACGGACAAAGCCATCGTAGAGAAAAGATTAATTTGAAACTCGCTTAGGATTTTATTTTTCAACATTATTCTCACCACAATTTTCGCGCGCATTTACAACAAACGTTCTCTAATTTCTACAAATATCATTCGATTCGCTTGAAACTTCGCACAAATAACCTTGATATCTGTACCTTGCCAGAATTAAAATATTACCTTGCAAAAATAAGTGAAACGCATACATTTCTATTTTATATATAATTGCTAGTGGCGAGCGTTTGAATACTTGCGTAAGCAACTGTCTACGCTTTCATCAAGCATCCCTGTTGAAATACTGTTTCACCCCTTCTTTCGCAATCAATTAACCGTCCCTTTCACGCAATAAAGCGGTTAGATTGTGCACGAACACAATCGAACCGTTTCGATACCGCTTATTTAGAGAAAGTCGTTACGCAGAAGCAAACAGAACACGTCATTCACGGTGAATGACAATTTTAGCTTGAGGAATTGAGGGGTTAAGACAAACAAGCACGTCAGCCCGTCGATCGCGCGTATCATTAGCAGCTCGCGCGTGTTTCAGATAACAAACTTATCCGTTCCTATAATAACACGGTGACCGATATCCCCTTTCATTCAGCTTTTTCCTTCGTTTGAGCCGCCAGTCAGCCGTCAGTATCAACATTATCATCGGGAAAGATCACCGGCCGCGATGGTTTATCTACACGGCAAGGCAAACCTTTCAATTTCTGGAACCGGTAACGCGAAACGCGTTGCGCTGGGTGTTAATGAATACTTGTCGGAAGTAAACGCAGGTGTTGCAGTTCGTTCGTGAGAGCTACGGCTCGTTTTCTCTGCCCACCTCTCTAGCTATCCTCTCCTCCCTGTCTCTCGAACCTTTTCCCCCTGGGGATTTTCTCTTTTTCCATTCGGAGAGGTCAATGAGGACACAAACGACATTGCGATTAACCCTGTTCGTGACTTGTCGGAGGACTATAATAATTTAAAATAAAACGACAACAGAACGCAGTAACTTTTCTCTTTATTCGAACAATTCCTTCGCGACGTGGACCGTACGGCGGATCGGAAGACTGTGTGTCCTCGTAACCCTCCAGCAGGGTTTTTCACAGCTTCCCATGACCTCATTTTGTCCACCTTCCGGGAACGGTCCAGCTTATCAGTTTCCCTCGAAGTAGAACCTGATCCCGTTGCAGGGTGACGCCATCGAAACCAGAATTCCTTCCACAGACTTCTGAATCGTTTTCGACGCGGATGCGTTTTCTTTTTTCTTTTTTTTTTTTTTTTTGTTGAAGAAGTTAACCAGTTTGGAGGAGAAAGTAGAAATATAACGGAAGAATATGTCTGGTGATAGTTAATCCTTTAATTTTATATTAACCAGTTAACTGTGTTTGACGACTATATCCGTCAAGGAGATACGGCAAAGTTTTGTGTTATGACGCCTATATCCGTCATGCGTAAAATTTTGTTACAATTTGATAATTAAATTGTAATTTTGGCGGAAACTAAATTATATTCGTAAAGTTTAATATGTTTAGAGGTCAATACGAAATAAAAGAAACAAATGTAGTGATTTAGAGAGAGAGAGAGAGAGAGAGAGATTTCAAAAGGACGAATGGGTAATTAGATTGTTAGTAATGGAGCGAATGATAGGCTGAGTGAGGAAAGAATGAGAGGGAATGAGTGAGAGAGCGAGAGAGAGCGCGTGAACCGGTGTGACAAAAGGCGAAGGTAGTCAGTAGAGTAAGGTAGTCAGTAGAGCAAGAGACACGAATGGAGAGCGAAGACGTTGCGAGCGGACAAGCGTAATGTGATTAATAAAACTATTTAATATCTAAAACTACAACACAAATGAAAATTATAAATAATTTGTGGTTGAATTTATAACTATATCCGTCATCGCCTGATTATCGCAACACACACTGGGGGGTGCTTTGTAAAGAGGTCGCCACACTTAACTGGTTAAAGATTTATGTTTCTCTAGTCCGTCAGAATTATTCTGTATGTAAGAAAATTGAAAAATTGACTTTATTCTCTAAATAAGAAAATTGATAAGCCTTTATTGCCACAACTTTATCATAACTTTTGGTCTTATACAGCTGTTTATGAAACTGATCAAATGGTCAATATCAAAATTCAACCAAAAAAGTAAATCTACCGTGTAATTATCCTTTTCAATAGCTTCCAAATTTCATTATTTAATTGATATACGTTGTAGTCAAAAAGTGAATGTGTTTAAGTTGAATAAAAAATGTAATCAGAAGTAATGCTTGATCATTGTACATTATTAAATAAATGTCGAAAAAATATGGAAGAGTTCAAAACTGTATAATATTGCCAATTGTTTGCTTTTGGAATTAAATGGTTAAATACATCTCATAAAAATCATGAAATGTATCTATCAATCTCATAAAATATATGCTTATATCCTCTTAAAAAATTCAAAAAAATCCTGTGAAAATCATAACAATTCCCTCTATATTTTATAAAGCTTCGCGAACTTACTGAAACCGTAAAAACATAAAATTCGCTCGAAAATGTATTGGCGAACACACCTCTCACCGCGCGTTTAACGTTGAAAATGTTTTATTCATAAATCTTTTTACGAATGCAAAAATCAGGATATAAAATTTATTTTGCAAACGAAATTCTTCGAAAAAGGTGTTTGTTAAAAATTTCGCCGTATTTTTTATTAGACTTTTTACCATGGCACGTCATCCGATTCAAACGCTTCTGTTTTCTCGAACAGGGAAACTCGGCGCTGATAAATCGCCCGTCTAATTAATTAATTCCACGCGGCGATGTTTCCTTCTTCTGCGACCCTGGACAATTTGTGCAGTTTTCAAATTGAATTATTAATACAGAAACGTCGAGTTCTTCTTTTTTTGTCGATCAGCCAAGTGAATTGTTGGGTCAGCTGTAGCTTCGCGTTAATTAGAAAATGAATTATACGGAGGAAGCTTCGGTCATTAAGTTACCTTAATTTAGTACACTAGTCAATTGTAATTTGCAAATTTTTACTCGTGAATTCCGAAACTCGTGAAATTGACGAATTCCGCAAACCTAGTGTTAACCCTTTGCGGACGAGTGTCGGATATATTCGCCCAACTCTCGCGCTGCGGCTGGCGTTTGTCTGTCGTAAACGACACGTATAAGATACGCATGGATATACTAGCCTAAGAAGTCAAGTTGGCCTAAATTTGTTTGTTTATGATTTTGTTAGATTTTATGAAAAATTTATTTAAATACAGCTTTAGTTTTTATAACACAAATGTGCGACGTAACTATTTTCTTTACTGCTCCGTCCGCAAAGGGTTAAAACGCGACGATCCCGAATTCGCCAATTTCAATCCGTTGTCCTCGGCCCTGTCCCGGTGCTTCTGTCGGCGCTCGCAGCTTCTTCGAATTCCTCGAAAGAGAAGATCGCGCACCTGCCCGGGCAGGTTGGCGGCTAAAAATCGACAAACCTGTCGTTTCGTCTTGCAGTGGCAGCGAAATTAATCGGCGAGACGGGCTGACGCGTGCCCGGAATCACTTTCGCGAGCCTTTTTGCCTGGAAACAAGTCGAGCCGCGGCAGCCTGGATCGAAATCGTCCCTGTTCACGAGACCTTCTTCTGGGACCTCG
>JAOPTO010000951.1:60196-96171 GCA_033822845.1 Tetrapedia diversipes | reverse complement strand
TTTTCGTTCGAATTTGCTATTTTTATTAGTTTGCATTTTTTAATACATTTAATTTTGTATTTTTATGTAGTATTCTGTACAATTGTTTTATACTTTTTGGTTGTTATCAATATTTTATAATGTAATACCAGTTAACTTGAATTAAATCGTAAATTGCTATTAAAACTAAATATAAAGGTGTACAATTGGATGGAAGGAAGATACATTTTTCGTTCAAATTTGTTGTTTCTATTAATTTGCATTTTCTAATACATTTAATTTTGTATTTTTATATAGCACTTTGAACAATTGTACAATTTACAGATTATTTTATACTTTTTTGTTGTTATTATCAGTATTTTTAAATGTAATACCAGTTAACTTGAATTAAATCGTAAATTACTATTAAAACTAAATATGAAGGTGTACAATTGGATGGAAGGAAGATACATTTTTCGTTCAAATTTGTTGTTTCTATTAATTTGCATTTTCTAATACATTTAATTTTGTATTTTTATATAGCACTTTGAACAATTGTACAATTTACAGATTATTTTATATTTTTTTGTTGTTATCAATATTTTTAAATGCAATACCATTTAACTTCAATTAAATCGTAAATTACTATTAAAACTAAATATAAAGGTGTACAATTGCATGGAATGAAGATACATTTTTCGTTTGAATTTGCTATTTTTATTAGTTTGCATTTTTTAACACATTTAACATTACATTTTTATGTAATACTTTCAACAATTTACAGATTATTTTATACTTTTTTGTTATTATTATCAGTATTCTTAAATGCAATACCATTTAACTGAAACTAAATTGTAAATTAATATTAAAAGTGAATATAAAAGTGCAATTATTTTATTGATATAACTGAAACAACGTTTCTGTCGTTTATAAGCTTGGAAAGTAATATTCTTTTGCTATTTTTACATTTTTATCTGTTTTATTTTTCATGTCATATAGTCAGAAACTTTCGCGTTGCAAGAGCGTGAATCAAAGGCAGGATCACGAGGTTGAGAATTTTCCTACTGGCTGAAAAGGTCGAGGTTCCGCCAACAGCTTGGACGAGTAGATAAATTGACTTCGACGAGTACACGTTTTCTTTTTCAATTTGATACCACGATATTCGGAAACTTTCGCGTTGTCAGAGCGTGATTCAAAGGCAGGATCACGAGGTTGAGAATTTTCCTACTGGCTGGAAAGGTCGAGGCTCCACCAACAGCTTGGACGCGTAGATAAATTGACTTCGACGAGTACACGTTTTCTTTTCGAAACTTTCGCGTTGTCAGAGCGTGATTCAAAGGCAGGATCACGAGGTTGAGAATTTTCCTACTGGCTGGAAAGGTCGAGGCTCCACCAACAGCTTGGACGCGTAGATAAATTGACTTCGACGAGTACACGTTTTCTTTTCTAATTTGATACCACGATATTCAGAAACTTTCGCGTTGTCAGAGCGTGATTCAAAGGCAGGATCACGAGGTTGAGAATTTTCCTACTGGCTGGAAAGGTCGAGGCTCCGCCAACAGCTTGGACGCGTAGGTAAATTGACTTCGACGAGAGTTGCGCGCGTGTTGCTCGCGTGTTCACCGGTAAACGAGAAGGGATGCAGGCCTTGGGGGTTGGAGGCCAGGGGTTGAAGCCATTACCGTCACAAAGCTACCATCAGATTGCCGTCGGGGCTTACGTTGCCTTTCCTCATCCCCTTCTCTTCCTCCCTCCCTCACTCTCTCTCTCTCTCTCTCTCTCTCTCTCGAGCGTTCATCCCATCACTTTGCTCTCCTTCTCGCTCGGTTCGTTCGTATTCATGATTTAAATTCAATTGCCTTTTATCTGCCATCCTGGGCTCTGAGTCGTTGATGATGGACTCGCTGAGATCACAGAATCCGGTGTACTTCTGCCTCCTTCCTCCTGCCTCCTCATCCTTCCGTCGGCCAATTTTTCTCTCCTCGCGTCCGTGGTTTCTTCCGGCGTTTTTCTTCCTGAACGCGAAATTCTTTACGGAGCTTTCATCGCACGGGTTGCTGCGTATGACGTGACCAGTGGCAAATTTCGTTTTGTATTTTGTGAATTAGAATGCTTGTTAGGTTTCGGGTAAATCGAAGACCAGTGACTGTTGTTTTAACAGGTTCGTAGCCACGTCACCCATATTTGGGTGACGCTCTTTTTCTTAAAGTTAAATAGGATCTTAAATTGTAATTTTAACCCTTTGCGCCCGAGAGGCGACTGTTAGTCGCCAAATGATAGTTCCACAAATTTTCAAACTTTACTTAGTTTGTTTATTAGTCAGACACGGATGTTAAATAGTCACACGTGTAAATTTTAGTATACAACTTAACTAAACTAAATTAAGTTTAATACAAGCGAATCTTAGTAATCTTGGTATTGGTGTATTATACGTTTATTTGGGGAAAAGTCTAAAATTTAAAGGCGGTTCGATTACGTTGTATATGTGAAATTCTAATTGAAATTTTAAAAACGGTCAATTGACCGGTCGTGGTAGGAATAGTGTTAAGAATGTGCGGAAACGTGTTGATACGTACAATATAGATCGACGTTAAAACGTTTCACCGACGAGTTGCAGGAACCGCACGAACAAACCTGCACGGTAGTTGCTCCCTGGCTTCAGCATCTCCATAGAGCCGAACCTGTCAATTTCCCGAAGGGCAGGCTCACTGTCGGACGGGTATTATGACGGCACTAAACAGATTCGTCAACGCCACGCGACCGTGTCCCTGAAGTCCAGGGCCACGAGAAGCTGTTCCCGAGGTCCTTGAACGAACGTCCTTATCCCTTCGAAATATCTTGGCTGTGTTCGCGTGCCCTGCATTCTTCACCGGAAACGACGAGAACCGACGACCTTCCTCGATGCATTCCAGGGCTGAACGAGCAGAAAGTTATTTAGATTCGATCGAAGCACATATATGGATATTTTGTTCGGTTCTTTAACCCTTTTGTTGTATCCAGGTTTAGTATGTTGGAAATATTTATTTCAACGTGTTAGACGTGTCAATTGCAACTTGTATTTGCGTTATTTTTAGTATAGCGAATTTTAACCAGTTAATTACGTTCGACGTGTACACAGGTCAACCGAAATAAAAATAAAATATATGAAAAATAAAAAAATTACCATTCAATATAAACGCTCAAAATTTCAGTAAAATGTAATACAAATATTATTTAGTGGTAGATTTCCTTTATATCATCAGTAAGCCTCAATTGATTTTAATTACGCGCCCCGTGAGGAACTTTTAAAAATAAATTCCGTAGTTAACTGGTTAACTTAGATATGTTACGGTAAATGTGATTAGTTAAGTGATTATGTATAATTGCCACTGCAATTCTTTTATAATCTGTCTATAGTTAATATATGCTGTCGATTGACTATATAAAGTATCTGTGAACTGTATAAAAGTATGAAGGTACAAATTGTCAGAATTTTAACTTAACGAAGCTATCAATAGTTAATTAATTATTCGTGATATAGAGAACATTAAGTTATTGGTACTATTGTTTTAAGATCTTAATCGACAGTTATTTCACTTAAAATTTTCACGCGTCTGTAATTATTTATAAAGGGATGTGTAAATACACGTATTTGTCCGTATAAATTAGGAACGTTAGAGTTTATATAGATTATAAATTACAAATAAATGAATATAAAAAATAATAATAAATTGATGAATGGACTGAGGATTTTTATGCATTTATAGAAAATTCAAGTTCGCAAAATGGTACACAGCGCACACAATATGCAAAAATATACAAAATATTATAATACATTATGCTATTTAGAGAGGAAAATAGATCTCCATTTAACTTCCACTTCTTGAACACTAAACGTACCGGTACTTTACAAATTTAAGGTTAAATGACCCCTTTTTGAAATAAACATTGATATTTAGAAAGAAATTCTTAACTTATTAAAGGAAATCATTCACAACATTTTTGCAGGCTCTGATCTTTACTCTCTGACTCTCAATTCAGAACTGAGTTTCTATTTCGTTAAGCTATAGAGAACTCGTTTGAAGAAGTGTTGCTTGTGAATCTCCGATAAGAGTCCTTTCTGTTTATGCGTTACGTCGTATGGACCCGATCGGGTCGTCCAAGTAATCACACCGAAACTAAACACACATATCAGATTCAGATAAATGAAACCATAATTCGAGAAGTGTATCCGAGTCCAGAACTAAGGTTCCAGTTGGAGAACTGCAGAAAAATACCTAAATTTCGTAAATGGCCCCTCGTGGTGCATAAGGTATGCAAAGAATTTTTCTAGGTAAAAAATAAGCTAAGAGAAAAACGAAAAGCGAGAAATTGAATAATCAGATGACATAAGAATTTACAGAAAGTGAAATGAGCAAAATAAATAACAATAAATGTATGATTTATAAAGTAAATTCTGAAAGTGGTCATTTGACTTTGCTTGGTACCTTTAGTGTTAAGTCTACTCATAAAAATTACAAATTCGCGTAAAAATCTACAGTCTACCGATAAACATTCAGCAACAACTCAATATTTCCTCTAAAGCAAAAGAGCGTCTCAAAGAGATCACAGTTTCTACGACATCGTGTAAATGAAAGGAACACTCAAAAAACGGAAAGCGAGAAATTGAATAATCAAATAATATAAGAATTTACAGAAAGTCAGATGAGCCAAAGAAATAACAGTGAACGTACCATTTATAAAGTAAATTTTGAAAGGGCTCACTTGACCCTGTTTAGTACGTTTAGCGTTTAGAAATTGAATAATCAGATAATATAAGAATTTACAGACAGTCTGATGAGCCAAAGGAAATAACAATGAATGTATCATTTATAAAGTAAATTTTGAAAGGGCTCACTTGACCCTGTTTGGTACGTTTAGCGTTTAGAAATTGAATAATCAGATAATATAAGAATTTACAGAAAGTCGATTGAGCGAAAGAAATAGCAATGAATGTACCATTTACAAAGTAAATTCTGAAAGGGCTCATTTGACCCCGCTTGGTACCATTAGTGTTTAGAATTGAATAATCAGATAATATAAGAATTTACAGACAGTCTGATGAGCAAAGGAAATAACAATGAATGTACCATTTATATAGTGAATTCTGAAAGGGGCCACTTGACCCCGTTTCGTATGTGTAGTGTTTAGAAATTGAATAATCAAATAATATAAGAATTTACAGAAAATCTGATGAGCAAATTTATAAAGCGAATCTGGAAAGGGGTCATTTGAGCCAGCTTGGTACCTTTAGGGTTACCTCAATTAATAAAAATTCAAATCGTATAAAAATTCACAGTTCATCGATAGACATTCATCGATAACTGCATATTTCCTGCAAAGCAAAGGAGCGTCCCAAAGAGATCACAGCTTCTACGACATCGTGCGAAAGAAAGGAGCACCCAAAACAAGACCTTTCTCATCGCCATTCTTCTGGAATGGTTGCAATTTCGGTGCACAACACACGCGAGTCCTCGAACCAACTGGACAAGAGAGAGAGAGAGAGAGAGAGAGAGAAAGAGAAAGACAAAAGCAGGACGAGTGCCGGAACGTCCTTGGAGCCACGCGCTTAGGAGGGTGTTTTATGGGCCCTATAATGGGGCCCAGAATACCCATCCTGTTTCTTTATGCTCCACTGCCTTTCCTCCACATCCCTCCTTCCCTCTCCTTGTCCCACCCTCGACATTTCGCCTCGCTCCATCTCGACTTTCTCAACTCAACCTGGATCGTCGTTGCAGTAAACTGCAACGAGGCACGGAAAGAGTGGACAGTGGTGAAAAAGGGGGAGAGAAGGGCACGGGGCACGGGGCACAGGCCCGGAAACTTTCATATTTACGAGGTCATCGCGCGTCCGTTTACGATGGTACAATTCCTGTTTGCGAGATTACTTATTTTCATTAAAACGGTTGCCGGTGGGTGGTTTCCCCGGCCTGGGGCAATTTGGGGCCCAAGGCTGAAAGTTTGGCAAGGTAGCGACGTGTACCGTTGCTTTGCTTCGTTTATGGGCCCCGTTCATGCACCATAATGACGTTCCGTGTCCTGTTTGCTGCCTAACAATCACCTGCTGAGAATTGTGCAAATCGAACGAAACAGAGAGATCAATGGTGAAACAACGTCTGATCTTCTTCGATTTTTGGTTTTGGCGCTTGAAAGGGGTAGGGTGAAATGGATGGTAAAGCGGTTGATGCAATTAGAGGAAACTGGAGAGTGTGAAAGATTAGTGTATACACAGTAGCATGTTGTGGGGATCAATGTAAATATATGTTTCATTTTATTTTGTTGAAGAAGGACTTTAGTGGTTAACAATAACAGTTTTGAGTATGTTTGGTTGTCAGAAGTGTTTGCTATAATTTGGATGTACTGGTGGTTTCAGAGAAAGGTGATAAAGCGATCATTCTGTTTTTCTATGTCCAAAAATAATAAAATCTGAAGTTATTATGTGATATTCTGGAAAACTTGTGAGATATTCAAACTTGAAGTATTCAATTACGTGCTTGCTAATATAAATTTATTTATCTAAGCTATAGTATTAGATAGAAATATTAGAATATAAATTATAAGCGAAATTTTAGTTAAAATATGTACTATTGTCGCATGGTTGCTAATATAAATTTAGTTGTCTAAGCTATAGTATAAGATATAAATATTAGAATTTAAATTATAAGCAAAATTTTAATTAAAATATGTACTTTTACGTATTTCACCTTCCTCTAAGTAAAATTTCTGGTTTTGCCCTGATGCTTGCCCAACTGTGATAGTTATAATACTCGATTTATTAATGATTTTGTACTAATGGTACCATATTGCTTTAAAAAAGGTTTAAGAATATATATTTTGATAAATTAAAATTCTACACAAGTTTTGACACAACCTAATAAAAGTGTTTGTTATGTTGATTTTTCAACGAGAAATGTCTTCTTTAAGACAAATTAACTTTGGTCAATAATGTGATAGAATATAAAATATTTTTATTTCTGTGTTTACACTAATTTATACTCTGTTGCGAAGGTAATAAAAATAAAGAATATTAATATAGCAAAAGTGATCGAAAGTCAGTCTTTTTATAGTGTACTTTCATTTTTTATTAGCATCTTTGTAGAGAATTTTCTTTTTACAACTTCTTTTTAATTTCGTGAGATAAGCAGGATTGAAAGCAATTATTATTCACTTCAATTTCATTAATTATTAAAATATCTCGCAGACAAAATTTTAATTTGTATCTTTGATTCGTTACTTTATTGTTCTTTTACAAATTTTGTACAATGTTAGAGTTTAACGAAATACAATGAAACACTGTTAGAGTTTAACGAAAACTACTTAATAAATAAATAATTAATAAGTTATGATAATTTCTAGTATAGCTACCAAAATAGTATAGTTAAGTTTTAACAATATTTAGCTACTTTTAACATTTGCAAATTTATACTCCACCTTTTTCTATTTTTATTTATGTAAACGTGTATTATAATCAAATTGTTTAATTTATTACCATACAGAATTAAACGAATTTCCTAAAACAAAACATTTATCGTTGTCCCTTGAACTTATACATTTATTTTACATTCAAATTCTTATAATTATTCTTTGTGATAAACGTAATTTTAAAATGAGTAATAACATATAAATAAATAACAATCTCATATCGATCCCAATTCGAGTTTATCATTTTATATACAGCGTAATGTTTGAAAGCAACGTTGAAATTATCTTGCTGTTATTCACAAGCGGCACATGATGAAACTCAGCAGAATCTGCCGATGAGTGGCCCGATTCAGTCATTAAATTCTCGTCGGAACCGTTGAATAACCGAAGAGAGACATTATTCAGAAGCAACATCCGAACTAATGGCGGACGTAAAAATTTTAACACGTCCAAGTGACTGCCGTGACTTTTTCTCAGAGAATGCTGATAAAATAAACTACTGTATTAAACGAGCTCGTTCATTTATACCGTTGAATTATAAGCGCTACAAAACAGCAGACTGCTTTGAGTACTTAATGAGGTTAATAAACTGGTAATAAAATTTTGCGTGTAACGTGCAATGAAATTCAGAAATGAGCAAGAAACTCAAGTATACATGGAAGTAAAATCGGAACTTTGTTATTATGCAAATTATACTGTAACATAGGATACCAATACTTTTGTCCCTCGCTGTATATCGTTTTGAAGTTACACTAGAACCTCGTCTATCCGAACTTTGTTATTATGTGAATTATGCTGTAACATAGGGTACCAATACTTTTGTCCCACACTGTATATCGTTTTGAAGTTACACTGGAACGTTGTTTATCCGAACTTTGTTATTATGTGAATTATACTGTAACTTGGGTATCAATACTTTTGTCCCACACTGTATATCGTTTTGAAGTTACACTGGAACGTCGTTTATTCCAACAACTATTGTACGAACGGGTTTAAGCTCAGTGTCTGCTGTACAAACTGTTATGTGAGCCTCTATTATCCGAACAGAGGTCAGTTATACGAACGTATTAAAATTAAAGATAAAATAGAGAAATAAGACACCACGTCCAAGCCCTTCACCGTTACATTTATTTCTGTTCTCTTTTTTTATAAAATCTTCTCGTCATCAACCCTGGCTGAACTTTGCCGCCTTTATTCAAATTTTCCTTCGTTCACAGCAGTCTAGAAAATGCTTAACCCTTTCGCTTCGGCTGTCCAGTCCGCCGAAACATCGACACTGAACGGAAGCACGCGCCAGAAATATGCGCAGTCCTCGTTTTTCAAAGTCTTAAATAACAACTGTGCTGAATAAAACAATCGTTGCTCTAATGTAATAAGTATATTTACATTTTTATAAACAGGCTTACAAAATTATTAAAATACAAAATTATTAAAATACAAAGTTATTAAAATATAAAATTATTAAAATACGAAATTATTAAAATATAAAATTATTAGAATACAAAATTATTAAAATATAAAATTATTAAAATACAAAATTATTAAAATATAATATTATTAAAATACAAAATTATTAAAATACGAAATTATTAGAATACAAAATATATTTGGATGCCGCCTATAAGCGGTGCTCGAAGCGAAAGGGTTAATGCATGGCGTTCTATGAGTCGGCTCGTCTCACAGATGCCTCGAACGATTCTGTGCTAACACGCGCGTTTCGGTGAATTTTTCAAGAAGTCACGTCGCGCTGGCAGCGTCGAGGGGACATCGTAGACAGAACGGGAGCTGTGACATCATTGGTGTCGATAGAGCCGATTACCGGTTATCTAAGGAAATAAAGGATGGTCGGGGCCTCTTTTTCGTTGAAACGCTTCCAGGAATCCGTGTTACCTCAATATCGCGGCAAGCACGCCCACATCAAAGTGCCGAACGACAACTTCGCCACATCGTGGTCTTCCTCGTGTGCTTTGCACAGCGATAAGATTCCCTTGATATTTGATTTGACCGGTTTTCTCTGTTTCCGAGCAGGTCGAGCGACTGTGCACGAGCGCTTGGTAAAGATACGTCCACTGAAATATTTCTGCAATGAACTAACGAATATTAGTCATCTCCCGGTGAAGAAAAAAGAGTTAACAATAATTATTATTTTTGTAGGGAAGGTAAATTGTTATTTTGTTCAGGGCTAATAATTGTATGTTTTTGTAGAGGAAAGCAGTTTAATTTGTTGGAATAGAAATTAGCGGAATTTTTGATATATAGATATGTCCACTTAAATATTTCTGCAATAAACTAATGAAAATAACTTTTCTCGAACTTTAAATATAATTTTGTAATGGTGTGTGATAAAGCAAAACCTTTCGGATAAAAGATGTTCAATTTTTAATCTTCTATCACTCAGTCATAGAAGAAGATTCCAGAGAAACTTGTATTCAAAGCATGAAGAATCGCTAAAACTTTGAGGCTAACTTTTAACTTCTCTAAAAGAATTCCCGACGAGAAAAAAAGTTGCTCCATCTATAACCCATTATGCTCTATATACATGCAAACTTTCATTCAAATCAGAATTTCAGGATTAGGTGGATTTCCTTGAAATGTGGTGTACGAATACTTTTTGGAGCCACTGTAGATACGTCCATTGAAATATTTCTGCAATAAATTGATGAAAATTAGTCACCTACGTGTGAAGAAGAAAAGAGTAACAATAATAATTATTTTTGTAAGGAAGGTAAATCGTTATTTTGTTCTGGGCTAATAATTGTGTATTTTTGTCGAGGAAATCAGTTTAATTTCTTGGAATAAAAATTGGCGGCGTTTTTGATTATTTACGATAACGTAATATATCAGGAGAAAGAATTAGTGGCAGGCGTAATTGATCTTTGTGCGTTAATGCTTTTGTTACTTCAAGTATTGTATTTGATTGTTGAATGATTTATTGTCTCACGAATTTCCAATTATTTACGTTCGATCGAAGAGAAATGGAATTGTTCTTTGCAAATTAATAGTTAATATAAAAATATTTTAACAGTACAGATTTAAAGGATTTAACAAAATTTTAATAACCAGCAAATATTAATTTTAAATAAGAAAAAGATAGTTCTGTAATATTATTCTCGAATAAGTTCGGAAATTAGTGTAAAAATTTGTATCTTTAAATTTTACCCAGAGATAAAGTTAATAATTATTGTTCTTTGTGGATTAATAATTAATATAAAAATATTTTAACAATACAGATTTAAAGGATTTAACAAAAATTTAATAACGAGCAAATATTGATTTTAAATAAGAAAAAGACAGATCTGTAATATTATACAGAAATAAGTTCGTAAGTTAGTGTAAAAATTTGTATCTTTAAATTTTACATATAGGTAAAGCTAATAAAATTAACAGTAACGATTTTTTTTGAAAAGATACTTAAACAGATAGTAAAACAGTATCTTAACAAGTGTAGTTTAAAGAACGATATTTAAACGTTCTTTTCTTTTATTTTACGTTGGAAAGCAGTTCCTCGTGGTGAACACGTGAAATAAAGCAATACCTGCTGATTGGTTAAATAAGAATATTTAAGTAATGACACTTACCTTGCAAAGTATTCTAAATAAAGATAAGATTTCATGAGTATGTCTTTATGCTTACAGGAATTATCATTTCCTCTTTTTATTTTTTCCGGTAATGTGCAGAAAGAAGCCGTAATTCTATCTTCTGTAAATATCATCGCTTACCTTTCGAAATATTTCGAACCTATCGCCTTTCGTAGTCATACAGAAACGTAGCCATTTATCAACTGATTCCATTTAGTTTAACACTAGATTGCAGGATATTAGGTATATACCTATTTTGCCTGAAATTTGACTGAAACATGAAAATTGAAGTTTCTAAAAAAAAATAAAACTTGATTTTAAAGAAAGTTTATTCAAAACAACTATCCTGTTGTTAAAGTACATCTTGTTTTTAAAATATATTTTATTACATTTAATATAATATGAATTCATAATATGATTTGTAATATAAATTTAATTAATATATGTTTTATTACATTTAGCACAAACGCTCTTAGTTCTATTCCTTTCACATGATACTTAAACTTGACAATGCATAAGTGAGTAAAATTGATTCACTCCGGCAATATAGTGTTAAAGAGAAATTGAAATTGTTCATTGGCGTTTTTTCAGGTGGAGTCTTCAATTTTAAAATAACTAAAGAAAACTGGATATTATTTTATAAAATACACACTGCAGACATTCATAAAAATTGAATAAGTTCTTACGTTCATAGTTTCTTCTTTATTGTATAAAAAAATTCGACATCATGTAATATTTTATTCACAAATAATAATCGACAATGTATCAACCCTTTGTCCAGATGAAAATTTGTTGTACAAAATATATTTCCAATATGAAACTGATGATTAATCCTTAAGCTAATAAGATGATCAGTAATAATTAATAAATAGATCAATTTTTTAGAAATCCAAAAAAACTGTCTGATCAATCGTTAAACTAATACGATGATCAGTAATAATTAATAAATAGATCAATTTTTTAGAAATTCAAGAAAGACTGTCTGATCAATCGTTAAGCTATTACGATGATCAATAATAATTAATAAATAGATCAATTTTTCAGAAATTCAAAGAAAACTGTCTGATCAATCGTTAACCTAATACAATGATCAGTAATAATTAATAAATTTTTCAGAAATTCAAAACGAACTGTCCGATCAATCGTTAAGCTAATAAGATGATCAATAATAATTAATAAATTTTTCAGAAATTCAAAGAGAACTGTCGTTTCCATTAAAATAAATCATTTTTCACTGAACAGAATAATTTTGCAATTTATACTCGCAGGCTCTGTAAACGTTGCAACGGAGATACATCATTCTGTATCAGTTCCTGAGTCTCTTTTATCTTCTTTTTGTTGCAGCAAACTCGGGCTAATTCTATCGACGAGATGGTCGATTGGTCGTCGTTGCTTTGTACTACAGGAAAAGCGTGCAAATAGGCGCGCCTGTCGTTCTTGCTTTTATTAAACTCTTTGTATGCGTCATTGCCTCGTAGTAGAACTTTGATTTATCGAAATCGACACAGTAATACTGCATTTGCATCTGAACCGGTTATGAGGTTGTGTTTAGCTTGAACACTAAGATATTAAATGATGACTTAACAGATTATTTAGTTTTGAAAATTCGTTTGAAAACAATCTTTAGATGACTGATAAGGTCAATCGGATAATTGCTCATTTTATTACTTTTCTGATAATGAAACAGCTTCAACACGTTTCTCGTTATTGTTTGGTTATCGATGCGTTCACGGCTTCGTTGGGTATCAAAAAGTAAGTGCATTTTATTGAGAATCTTATAAAACATTTTGGAACTCAGATAATAAATCGTATTTCGTAGTTAAGAAAATTTTCAAGTGCTCACGATAATGTGTTAAATTATTTGTTTGATCGAATTTCAGCTCCATTCTGATTTACTGAGCTTCAATTTTTATATTCAGTTAAGTAAACTTGTTTTTTATAAAAATGGATAATTAATAACTTTCAACATTTGATATTGTTGATTGATTATTAAAATTATCGGTTTTAGGAAATACACATGATGCAATGGTAGAAAATCGGTGTTCACATTTTTCAGAAAGACAAATGCATACTGTAAAATTATGGATCAATTATTTAATACTTAATTATACCATTTAAAGCAAGGATTAACTATAAATAAATTTTTTTACATATAGATTACCACCTTATTCGTATATTTATGTATATCCATATAAAAGATCAAGATGATAACATAACGATCTAATACCGTATAAAAGCGATCATAAGACAAATTGTTCAACTTTTCTAAAAAGTTTATTTAAGCATTATTTCTAAACGCGGCTAAATTTTGCACGATTAAAAATATTAACTTTCTTAGCGATTAGTTTATACTCTACGAGAGATAAGAAGAAAATGGTTAACACGTTCGCGGACAGTAAAAAACTCAGTGAAGTGCAAAAATAGACACGCGATTTTTTTCTAAATTAATTGTGATATTCGAAATGTGATTAGGTACATTTTATAGGAGCAGTTGGAATATCACATTTTAACAGTTATATTCAATGAATGCTGTAGCATCCACGACGATATTTGAATCGAGGTTATATAAAATTAACACGTTCGTCGCCCAGCGTGATTCGATTGAGTTTCTCGTTGAGTCCAAATCCGATCGCATAGAAAACTGGGGTAAAAAATATAAAAACAGTAAAAACTTTTATTTTTTATTTTTCTTTTATGTATTTTATATTTATATATATATTATACTTCAATACTTGTTCCATTGAATTCCTTTTAAAATTCCAATTTAAAATCCTATTTAACTGTAAGAAAAAGAGCGTCACTCAAATATGGGTGACGTGGCGACGAACGTGTTAAGGGCATTAAAGATGACTAAGGATAAATAAGACGATTCAAACATGGAATCGATAAACTCTAATATTGTTTTCTAATATTATATACATTCTAATATTGTTTTTTTTTTTTGTGTGGTATCGTTCAAAACATGTAGTTCATTGTAGTCTATGTAATGGCACATTACAAAATTCGCAAATGCATCGGGTATAGTTATTATTATATGTTGTGCTCCACAGCAGCAGTTCATCAGCAATTGCGAAAAACTCCAGGTCAAGGTAGTTAACACTATTCCTACCACGACCGGTCAAATGGCCGTTTTTTAAACCTTCGATTAGAATTTCCTATATACAACGTAATTGAATCACCTTTAAACTTTACGACTTTTCCTCAAATGTAATACATATTTCAATATTCACTTTCTTTTTCATTATTTATTTTTTGCAAAAAATTTGTAGTCTGTCTTACACGGTACAGTCAAATGACTGGTCATGGTAGGAATAAGTGTACGTAAAGTGTCGACAGAAGTAGTGTGAACAATGATCGAAAACGAGAAACGCGTTGCTAAAGTTAACCCTTTTCACTCGGCTGTCCCCTCTCATGGGACATCGTAATCCTAGCATATGATAGTTTCGCAAATTTTCAGACTTTAGTTCAGACCCGGACATTAAATAGTCATATATATAAATTTTAATATACGACTTAACTAAACTAAATGAAGTTTAATATACGTGAATCATAGTAAATATTTCGAATTTGAAAATTTTTGAAGTTAGTATCATTAAACGACTAATGGTCACCTCTCGAGTGCAAAGGGTTAAATGTTACAGTATATATTAGCACGTGTCAATAGTACAGTAGTTCTTTTCTTGCTGTACCGTTTTTAGAGTGAACAATAGACGGTTATTATCCTAATTGTCTCCTAAGTGTCCTCTGTATTTTATATTTATCTCTAATACAATAAATTCCTAATTTATCGATGATGATTTACGGTTACTATTTTAACCCTTTGCACTCGGCTGCCCCCTCTCATGGGACATCGTAATCCTAGCATATGATAGTTTCGCAAATTTTCAGACGTTAGTTCAGACCCGGACGTTAAATAGTCATATATGTAAATTTTAATATACGACTTAACTAAACTAAACGAAGTTTAATATACGTGAATCATAGTAAATATTTCGAATTTGAACATTTTTGAAGTTAGTATCATTAAACGACTAACGGTCACCTCTCGAGTGCAAAGGGTTAAAATGGGAGATCTTTCTGATCGGTCGGCTAAGTGTTAAAAAATCGTCGAGCCTAACCGATTCTGTTAGCTTTCGTTTCGACCTCGAACTTCTTCCCGGTTGCACCCCCGCTGGAAACGCGCTGGAATTTATACCATCCAATATCTGCCGGCACAATATATCATGGACAGTTCGAAGCAGAGGCGGACTGCTGTACCCGCATGTGTATGTATGTGTGCGTGTGTACGTGGAAACGACACATGCACGTGTACGGTGTACACGAGGCACACGTAGAGAAATGACACGCGAGCATAAAGCGGCTTTGCGCCGATAGCGGCACCTTTGATGTGCCTTCGCTCCAACTACCTCCGGCATAAAATCGTGAAACACACCGGCTAGGTGTTTTTACGTCGTGCCGCGTTGGCAACGCCCGCTTACTTACCTTAAACCTCCGCCCCTCTCGATTTCGCGGCCATTTTTCCGGTCATCCGGCGATCGCCCACGAAGCTTACGTGACAGGTTGCGCGCGGCATGATTACGACGAGGCTAATGCTAGATTTCATTGTTCATCGATGTACAGTGGCTACTATCAAAGGTGTGATCATGCATCATCATTTCATGATAATAATATTTAACCTTTTGACTGCAGTGGACGAGTATATGCGTCTGACGATAGTTGCTTGCAGAGACTATAGACGCATATATGCGTTAGTTAATTTTTCTTTTCTTCACCACATGGCTTTTTCCGTTGTCATACATTTTGGCGTTGACCTTTTGATTGCTATGGATGTATATATACGTCTGACGGAAGTTGCACGTAGGGACTATGGACGCATATATGCGCTTGTCAATTTTTGTTTTCTTCGCCTTATGACTTTTTCTGTTCTCATACATTTTGGCGTTAACCTTTTGAAAGTGCTGTATGCGCATATATGCGTCTGACAACAGTTACTAGTAGGGACGATGAACGCATATATGCGTCTGTCAATTTTTGTTTTCTTAATGATTTTTTCCGTTGTTATACATTTCGGCGTTAACCTTTTGAGTGCTATGAACGTATATATGCGTCTGATGACAGTTGCTTGTAGGGACGATGAACGCATATATGCGTCTGTCAATTTTTGTTTTCTTCACTCAATGATTTTTTCCGTGGCCACACATTTCGGCGTTAACCTTTTGACTGCTGAGGACGAGTATATGCGTCTCATGAGAGTTGTTGGTAAAGACCATGGACGAATAAACGCGTTTGTCGATCTTCCGCTTACTGCAACACAATTGTCAGTAACATCGCAACCGTTGTCCACATGGAGCACTTAGGCCAAGAGTATTCAGCGCTCAAAAGGTTAAATTTAAATATTTAATGATTAACCCTTTGCGCTTGAGAGGTGACTGTTAGTCGTCTAATAATACTAACTTCAAAAATGTCCAAATTCAAAATATTTGCCATGATTCGCCTATATTACACATCATTTAATTTAATTAAGTGATATACTAAAATGTACATACATGACTATTTAATCTCTGAGTCTAACTAATAAATAAACTAACTAAAGTCTGAAAATTTGCGAAACTATTATTTAGTGACGGGTTAAGTTGTTATCATTGGACTGTTTTAAATATATACATTTATTTATATTCTAAGTAGTTCACTTTATTATTTTCACATCATCTCTCACTCTACTAAAGTTGTTAAAGTAGAATTTTCCTATAATATCACCATACTTATCAATAAGTACGTTCCGTGTCGGACCATTTTTGAAGAATTTTTCGTTTAGGCCACGTAGGGCGTATACAACCCACACTTTTACGATGAAATAATCTTTTTGACCTAGGTACATCTTACAATTTTTCAATAGTACAAAACCATAATTAAAATTTTTTTGAAATTCTTCATTTTACAATGAGTACGCCGACCCAACGGCTTGAATGGAAAATTTACCATGGGGCGTATACGAATGGCTACAGTAACTGTATCAATTTTTAGCAATCTTTGCGCAACGTGGTTGCATATGTCGGTAGTTTCCATTTTCAAGAAAAAGTAACTATGTAAAACACTTAAGACGGAAACAAAAGATATAAACAAGCATTTTGTCCTTTGCAAGCTTCAAATTTTCTATAGAATAAATGTTTGGTACCTCCCTTCCCACGAAACGAACGATGGAATCGTAGAGAAGAGTTCGTGTATCATTTACAGTATAACAGTAACTGTATCAATTTTTAGCAATCTTTGCGCAACGTGGTTGCATATGTCGGTAGTTTGCGTTTTCCAGGAAAAGAAGCAGTTCAAATAAAGCCGATATCGGCACGGTAGCACGGATGCATGATCGGTGAATCAGCGAGGATGCGATAAGCGGCGATAAACGGAGTCATCCGATATCGATAGCAAATTTAATGACGAGGGCGTGGTGCTCGTTTCGTATAGAAGCTAACGATCTGATGGTTGGTCGAGCGAAGTGAAAAAGGAAATGATAAAAAAAAATGACACGGGTTATAAAATACATACTGTAGACATTCACACAAAATGAATTTATTTTGCCCTTTTTTTTTTAATGGGCGTTTAAAGTCACATCGACTTCGAGGTCATTAGTGACTCGTGCAGTAGGTTATATTGGGTTGTTCGGAAAGTTCGTGCCGATTTTGACAGAGGATTGAAGCTCGATTGAAGGGGATTTAAATTTTAGCATACATTTATTAAACTATACAGGTGCCATTTCTTGATACAATCCTTCTCCATCTTTCAGGTAACTTGAAAATTCGGTACTTCCAGAATCTCTCAGATTTTTCAACGAAAAACTTTTCTACGTGATGTTTTATCTCTTGACGGATTTCAGATTTGAGCAAAATTTGCAAAAACAATTACTATTATTCCCAATAATTTTTGATGATTTTTATTGATGGACTGATATGAATATACTCTAATCTATTTCCCTCCCAGCTCTGGAGTTTCAAATTCTGTATGACGTGTACCTATTTCTTAGTACATACATGTATTAGGTTGTCTGGAAAGTTCGTGCCGATTTTGAAAGAGGATTGAAGCACAGGGGATTTAAATTTTAGCATACATTTATTAAGCTATACAAGTGCCATTCCTCTGTACAACCTTTCTCCATCTTTCAGGAAATTGAAAATTCCATCCTCCAGAATCTCTGAAGAAGAGATATTTTATCTCGTCGAAAGAATTGAATTTTTTTCCATTAAGGGAATTTTGTAATGTTCAAAAAAGGTACCATAAACAGCGTGTATCTTGTTTATCGGTTTTGTGGCATTTTTGCCTTTCCGGTGAATGAAAAGTATTAAATGTCTAAAATGCACTTTGTTTCTTCAATATTCAAAGGCGTATAAAACTGACAAAAATTAACGTATCGTACCCAAATTTTGTTTCAAATGTGCCTGAAGTATTGTCTTTTATGATATGTACACACATTATTTGTTCTCAATCATTTTAATATATTTAGACCTGTCTTTATGCCACCTATCAAAAATCGGCACAAACTTTCTGAACAATCCAATATTAATCGTTTGCATTCGAGAGGCAACTGTTAGTCGTCAAATGATACTAACTTCAAAAATTTTTAAATTCAAAATATTTACTAAGATTTGCCATTTAGTTTAGTTAAATCATATTAGTTAAGGCGTCTAAAACGGACAAAAATTAACATATCGTACCCAAATTTTGTTTCAAATGTGCCTGAAGTATTGTCTTTTATGATATGTACACACATTATTAGTTCTCAATCGTTCTAATATATTTAGACCTGTCCTTATGCCACTTATCAAAAATCAGCACGAACTCTTCGGACAACAGTTAAGACAAACTAACGCCGCCAACTGTAACAACGCCGTTATTCTCATGCTACTTGTTAACCTCATCGTCTTTACTTATAATTCCCCCAAGGAATTGATTGTAAAATATTCCAAGTCGATAAAAAAAAGATTTTCTTGTATCGGAAATATATTTTGTACAAGTCTTCATCTGAACAAAGGAATGATATATTTGTTATATATTTATATAACAAAGGAATGATATATTTGTTATATATTTATATAACAAAGGAATGATATATTTATTATATATTTATATAACAAAGGGATGATATATTTATTATATATTTATATAACAAAGGGATGATATATTTGTTATATATTTATATAACAAAGGAATGATATATTTGTTATTAATTGTGAACAAAATAACAAAGGAATGATATATTTGTTATTAATTGTGAACAAAATAACAAAGGAATGATATATTTGTTATTAATTGTGAACAAAATAACAAAAGAATGATATATTTGTTATTAATTGTGAAGAAAATAACAAAGGAATGATATATTTGTTATTAATTGTGAACGAAATATTACATAATGTCGAATTTTTCGATCGTTTATCTATCAGCCAGTATAAGTTTTTTGACTTTAGTTTGATACAAGAAAATGGAAAATGATAAAAAGAGATGAGACGGGACGAAAACTTCCATTGACGAGGGAGGGACGAGGTGTCGAGAGAGAGAGACGTAATTTCACGCAAATAAACTTGGAACGAACGGAGCTGGTGATGATCCACAGTGTTGCAGGCGTGTCGTTCTTCCTAAGAAAAACAAACTCCCTTAATTGGCTTCGGTGAGAAGCAATCGAGGGGTCTTAATTTATCGTCCTTTCGAGAGTACACATAGGCGCTCTCATAAATGGGGCGCGAGAACCTGATTGGCCGGATACGGCGTGGGTGAGGGAATGTAGGGAAGAAATCTGCTAGAATATTTAATTTAATGTAATTTATTGTTATAAACGGGATTGGGTCTCATTAGTGTACAAAGTTATAACGGTGATTTAAAAAAAAAAACACTATAACATAATATTAGGGGAACCAGAATGTAATGTCATTTCTGTCATTTCATCTCTAGATATTTTACTCAAAAATCAACTGATTTTTATAAAATTATAAATTTATTAAAAAATTATATATTTTCATTTTTATTTTCAATTGTAGAATTTTAAATCAAATTTTCCAAAGACTAACTACTTTTATTTATAGCTTCCAGATTTTCTTTCCATGTTCTTCATTTTTGTGTATACTTTAGAATACTGGTATGTTAAATTTATTAAGAAGATTTATAATAGAATTATAATTTCTGTAAAATTACTGTTACAACAAAGGAATAAAGAATGTCAATTGTTGTTTAAAAGCATGAAAATATGAAAATTAAATCTCAGAAGATTGGATACTTCCTGAAAAAATGGAATCACTCAAACTATCCCAAACATGGTAAAAGATCGTGGAAAGAAATTGTATACTTCTTATCGAATCTATAAAATATAACGTCACTCAAATATAAAGCTTCATAATCAAATTATAATTTTCGTGAAATTACTACTACAGCAAGAAGATTAAGAAGGTCAATTGTTGTTTAAAAGCATGGAAATATGAAAATTAAATCTCAGAAGATTGGATACTTCCTGAAAAAATGGAATCACTCAAACTATCTCAAACATAGTAAAAGATTGTGGAAAGAAATAGTGCATTTCTTATCGGATCTATAAAAAATAACGTTGCTCATATATAAAACGTCTTTGTTTATTTAAAAATTTGGTACAAGTTTTCTGTATAATTTAATACCTCGGTATAAAATTCGAATCTTGTAAAGGTGTAAAATATGTTTACATTTACATTAATTATGAAGTTATAAAAAATACCGGTTAAATCCAATTAAAGTTTCTACTACCTAACAGTACTTTTATGTGACTGTAAAAATTGGGTGTTGTAGTAAAATTCAGTGATTAAAAAATGGAAGTAAATGCATTTTATAACCAGTGTATACAAGGGTACGCTTTATAACTGCATGAAGAATTCTTCAAAATGAATTACGGTGATGTGAACATTTCTAAGAAACGCGTCCTGTTTTAAGAAAATATTGTACGTTGATAACTACCGATTATCTTCGAACGAGAAAAAAATCGAACATTTTTGCTACTTCAAAAAAATTTCACGAAGGCAGGAAGTCACACTCTCTTGAATGCTCGTTGATATCAGTTTGATATGTTTCAGGTTTCAAGTGCTTCGAACAATAAGTGTTCTACCTGTGGGAAGTTTTCTGTTTGATACAACTAAATATAGATTATTTGTTTGCTCAGCTATTAAGAATCCCTGTATCGTTGAAATCATGAAGTATCGATAAACTGCATTATTGAACTTCATGCAGCACGTAGTTGCTGATGTAAATTTTTGAATGCCGCATCGAAGTTTCAAAAATGTTTGAAATTGAATGAAATATGAAAACTTATTAATAAACTATCTTGTTTTATACAGATACAAATAAAGTAAGAAGTTAAACAGCAAATTAAATTCATTTTTCTCCGGTTACAAATTTTAACAGAAATCTTCAAACCTCTATTTTCTCAATTATATAATAATATATTAATATAACAATAATATATTAATATCGCAATAATATATAATAATATATTAATATCACAATAATATAATAATATCACAATAATATGCAACAATATATTAATATCACAATAATATGCAATAATATATTAATATCACAATAATATGCAATAATATGTTAATATCACAATAATATGTAATAATATATTAATATCACAATAATATGTAATAATATATTAATATCGCAATAATATGTAATAATACATTAATATCACAATAATATGTAATAATACATTAATATGCAATAATATGTAATAATACATTAATATGCAATAATATAATAACATCACAATAATATATAACAATATATTAATATCACAATAATATATAACAATATATTAATATAATAATATAATATAAATATTAATGCGAACAAAATATCATTATGAAAATTTAATTAATATCGAATGTACAATTCTGTCGTTCATTAATCTAGCAAATCAAAAATTATCTTACAGCATAAAAGAAATTAATAAATAATCGAAAGAAACATGTATTCAAGAATCGGAAGAGAATCATTCCACTACCTATCAACTAATTAGGAAAATTAAAATTGTTCCAAAATATCCGGAAATAAGGAATATTCCCCAATAAGAGAAAAAAGAGTAAACAAGAATTGCTGCTTTCAAGCTAACCAGTTCTTCTGATGGACCACCGTGGCAAACACTTGAGAACGAAACAAAACAATAAAGGAGCAAAGGGAGAAAGATTTTCTTGTGGTGAAATTGGAAGGGGTCCTTGAGCCACGTAGCAGCACGAAGTGTAAAACCACTTCTTCGAGTAGATACAAAATCTCACCAGGGCGACACTTGCGTGTTGTGTCTTGCACATGCATGCATAAACGTAACGCCTGAACGAAGTGGCCAACGCAGGCAGTATCTGAACGAGGCATATGACACCCCGGCCAGAGAAGAGCCAAAGCAGTGGGCGTCTGTTCTGTCATTGAGACTAAGCAGACGATATCGCCGTTGGAACGGTTTGAAAAAGAAACAGAGGCGAAAGGGGCGCACTGCGGGAGGAGAATACCTTCGACAGCTACTTGGGTGTCATGTGAAATTCAGGAAAAATTATTGCCCGCTGCTCGAGGCTTATCTAGTCAGCTTCCAACGACTTGGCTTCTTCTTGTGTTTAGGCATTCGTCGATAAGAGTATTAGTGATAGAGTCAAAAGTGTGTTGACTCTTCGATTAATCATGGTGCACATCGTCTGTTGGGTTTAGCGGTGCAAATGAATTTATGGTTGCTGCGAAAAGTGTTTGAACAGCTTTGTAAAATAATCTTATAGTTATGTATTAATTAGTTATTATTATTTCGTCCAGTAACTTTGAATTCTTGACGACACTATTATTCGAAACGTTCAAATAAATATTTAGTTAAAATCAAAGATAGATTAAGAATTTTAGGGGCCTAAAATGTTTGAAAGATTTTGAAGATCTCTTATACAGGGTGTTAGTTTTTCAAACAATTCTATAAAATAATATTTTATTTTTTGAAATGAAAAAAAGCTTATAGTGAGGTGAAAAATATTTAGTTAAAGTGAATTTGTAAGGTTGCTATGAATAATCGTTAATCCGTCATTTTGACTGCTCTAGTATTAACCTATTCTAGGTTAGTATTAAGGTAGTTCTAGTGTTAACCTATTAACCCTTTGCGCTCGAGAGGTGACTGTTAGTCACCAAATGATAGTTTCGAAACTTTTCAGACTTCAGTTAATTTGTTTATTAGTCAAACTCAGAGGTTAAATAGTCATATACGTAAATTTTAGTATATCGGTTAACTAAACTAAATGACGTTCAATATATCGAGAATCGTAGTAAATATTTCAACTTTGAAAATCTTTGAAGTTAACCCTTTGCACTCGAGAGGTGACCGTTAGTCGTTTAATGATACTAACTTCAAAAATTTTCACATTCGAAATATTTACTATGATTCACGTATATTAAACTTCATTTAGTTTAATTAAGTCGTATATTAAACTTCATTTAGTTTAATTAAGTCGTATATTAAACTTCATTTAGTTTAATTAAGTCGTATATTAAACTTCATTTAGTTTAATTAAGTCGTATATTAAACTTCATTTAGTTTAATTAAGTCGTATATTAAACTTCATTTAGTTTAATTAAGTCGTATATTAAACTTCATTTAGTTTAATTAAGTCGTATATTAAAATTTACATATATGACTATTTAACGTCCGGGTCTGAACTAACGTCTACAAATTTGCAAAACTATCATATGCTAGGATTACGATGTCCCATGAGAGGGGACAGCCGAGTGCAAAGGGTTAATATTATTAAACGACTAACAGTCACCTCTCGAATGCAAAGGGCTAATCTCCATAATTTAGAATCGCTTCAAATCCGATCATACCTTTGTAATAGAACAATCAATAATCTTCCCTCGATTTCAAAGGTTTTGTACAAATGAACAGTAGTACAAAACTTTATGTAGGTAATTTCGTGGACATTTCAGATTTTTCGTTCATTGGTGTGTGATATAATATGTATTAATTTTCCTCTTTTCAAAAGGAGGAAGTATTGAAGATTACTTCGTGAGGATACTTTGTGGAAGTAAAAAGATCGGTCAGTCGCTTAGGGTTGCGATAGCTTGTTCTCTTCCTCAGCTTCGGGGGTCGTATCGTAAAGCTTAATGGCGTCCAATAAACGCCGGCTGACCCAATTTTTCCGAGGCCAGGTACATCGAAACTCTGCACCGATTGTTTTTCGGGAAACAGGGAAGCGTGGCTGTGAGCTCACGGTTAGGTTTCTCGACTTGCAATCGACGAGAAGACTTTACTGCTGGTGGTATTTCAGGGTTTTTCATAAAATTTGGAGAAAGTAATCGAGTGAAAGTCGTTAAACGAAATTACAATCGTTAATTTTCCACTTTCACCTTTAAATAAACGATCCAGGTTTTGCTTGGTTTTTCTCAGAAATTAACATCGAGAAGAGAAATATTTCTGAATTTTTAACGAACTGTACTTTGTAACCTTATCTTTCAGTTCATATAAAAATTAAGAGGTGCGATTTTAATTTAATATTGTTTGTTAAACGTAGATTTATGAAATTTCGAGATTTCAGATAAAAGTGAATATTGTCTTGTTGATAATATTTATGGGATTTGAAAATACAGACAGCGCGTTTGTGAAATAATCTGTCTATACGTTGAACCATTGTGAATAGAGATTTGTTTTACCCTCAAAATATTAATCCATGTATACTAATTCGAATATTTGGTATATTTTTGTATTCTATGTGATTTCTTACTTTTTTGCACATTTAAGTTTCCCACAAAATTCAATATTAATTCATGCAATAGATATATACGTAAGTACAAATTTGTTAAATTAATTTCTTATAATTATCAGTCCAAGAATGTTAACAATATTTTTATTATATTAAATGCAACAATAAATTTCATTCTTTTTTTCACTTTCTGAACTTTTTAATTAATTATTGTACCTTATAGCTAACAACTATATGTTTCAATTAAATGAAAAGTGTAATAAAGAAAAGTGTTTGATTAATTTCATGAACTATTATGAATAGAGATTTGCTTCACCCTCGAAATATTAATTCGGATATTTGACATATTCTTGCATTCTATACGATTCCTTACTTTTTTGCACATTTAAATTTTCCACAAAATTCAATATTAAGGTATTTATATAAGTATACATTTGTTAAATTAATTTTATTACGTAGCATTCACATTTCTTATAATTATCAATTCAAGAATGAACAATATTTTGATTATATTAAATGCAACAATAAATTTCATTCTTTTTTTCACTTTCTGAACTTTTTAATTAATTATTGTACCTTATAGCTAACAACTATACGTTTCAATTAAATGAAAAGTGTAATAAAGAAAAGTGTTTGATTAATTTCATGAACTATTGTGAATAGAGATTTGTTTTACCCTCAAAACATTAATTCGAATATTTGATATTCGATTCTATATGCATTCTATACGATTCCTTACTCTTTTGCACATTTGAATTTTCTACAAAATTCAATATTAAGGTATTTATATAAGTATACATTTCTTAACACTTAGCCAATCGAATGGGGAGATCTCTCATTTTCTCCTCGACACAGCGCTTTTATTATTAATTAGTCTTGAACTGGTGTTGGATTGATTAAAAATTGTACTTTTGGCAGAGCAGAAAATGCATTTGATGAACTCTGAATAATACCAGTTCAAGACTAAGTAATAACTAAGAAGTAAATAGCATCAAGAATAGAGGAAAGAATGGGAGATCTCCCTATTCGGTCAGCTAATTGTAAGTGTTAAATTAATTTCATTACGTAGCATCCACATTTCTTATACTTATCAGTCCAAGAATGTTAACAATTTCCTTAGCAAGAAATAGGCAGTACAATTTCTGAACACTTTATCCATCGCAAGGAAAACGAAATTTATCGGTACAGAATGTTTAAGCACGAAACAGCAACGGTTTGAAGTGTAGCAATAACGTCAGACAGAAATGCGGAAGGAAGGCAGTTTTCGAGACGACTTTTATTTTCCATGCGGCTAGTACAATAACACACGAAAGCGCGGACAAGCCGTGGCAATATTTTGAGTAAGACGGTAGTTTCGCTGGCACAGGCCTCTTCCAGTAGGCTGTGCTAGGTAGGACGGGTTTTTACTCCGTAATCCGCAAACAATGGTTTATGTATTTATGTTTATTATTTTTACGACTCTACAGTAGGGGTAACGGGCTTCCTAACGAAACTGCAAAGCAATTTTAATATCGGCCCCTTTCGCCGGAGATCTTATTGCCGGGCAAGACAGTCCGGCTACTTGAGAGACAGAATGTATGTCGAAGAGTTCAACTTCAATAATTTGTTTAACGTTAGATTTTTCATATTCAACATCTATTTTTAATATTCGTATACAGGTGCTCTTCGACTTTCGTACATTCTACTTTCGCACAGTTTGCTATTTCGTGCATTTTTAAAAATTCAACTTTTTAACACTAGAACTACCAGAGCTGTCAAAATGACTAATTGGTAATTATTCATAGCAGCCTTATAAATTCACCGAGGTAAAACTTCCAAAATATACTATGATTTTCTGCAAAAAGTATAAATAAAGAATTGTTTTCTATGTATGCAGTATTTTGTTGTGCAATTTTCACTTTGATCTCTTTAATGCAAATAAGTATTCTTTAATTGACGATAGTTCTAGCGTTAAAGGAACATTAACACTAGAACTACCAGAGCTGTCAAAATGACTAATTGGTAATTATTCATAGCAGCCTTATAAATTCACTTTACCAAGCATCTAAAATTTACTATAATTTTCTGCAAAACGTATAAATAAAGAATTGTTTTCTATGTATTCAGTATTTGTTTATGCAATTTTCAATTTTATCTCTTCATTGAAAATAAGTGTACTTTAATTGTCGATAGTTCTAGTGTTAAAGGAACATTAACACTAGAACTACCAGAGCTGTCAAAATGACTAATTGGTAATTATTCATAGCAGCCTTATAAATTCACTTTACCAAGCATCTAAAATTTACTATAATTTTCTGCAGAGGGTATAAATAAAGATTTGTTTTCTATGTATTCAGTATTTTTTTATGCAATTTTCAATTTTATCTCTTCATTGAAAATAAGTGTACGTTAATTGTCGATAGTTCTAGCATTAAAGGTGCATTAACACTAGAACTACCAGAGCTGTCAAAATGACTAATTGATAATTATTCATAGCAACTTTATAAATTCACTTTGGTAAAGTTTTCAAAATTTACTACGATTTTCTGCAGAAGGTATAAATAAAGATTTATTTTTCATGCAATTTGATCTGTTTCACGTAAATAAGTACACAATAATTGTCGGTAGTTCTAGTGTTAAGCCTCTGTGGTCAGATGTCCCCTCTGAGAGGATATCGTGAGTCGAGCAAGCTAACTGGGCTGCCTCCTCTCAGAGGACATCAGACTATAATGTTGTTCCGATCTATACTTTAAAACATAGTTTTTGGTGCATATGTTTTTACATCCCTCTACTTTCGAACATTCAACATTCGCACACACTTTTACGTACCAATTGTGTGCGAAAGTCGAGGGGCGCTTGTACTAAGAATTAGATGTGCATCATACAGAATTTAAAACTGCAGGGCTGAGAGAGAAATAGATTAGTATATGTTCGTATCACTACATTGATAAAAGTTAACAAAAATTGCTAGGAATAATAGTGATCGTTTTTGCAAATTTTGCTCATAAAGTCTCGTAAATCTAGTGTTAACCCTTTGCTCTCGGCAGGTGACTGTTAGTCGTCTAATGATACTAATTTTCAAATTCGAAATATTTATTAAAATTCGCCTATATTAATCGCCATTTAGTTTAGTTAAAGTCTGAATATTTGTGAAACTATCATTTGGTAAACAACAGTCACTTCTCGAGTACAAAGAGTTAATTCTTTGACTGCGGCGCAATCTTCGTTTGTCGATCGCGCATCGTTATGCTTGTTGACCAAAACGTAATTCAACGTTATGTATATTTATTTTAGAAAAATAAACAAATATCTTTGATTAATTACTTTTTAACAGGTTCGGTGCGGGTAGCTACCACTTTTTCAATTTTTAAAGCAATAATGTGCTGATCAATTCTTAATTCAAGGAATAATGCGTAACGTACAACCATTTTACCTTCTCACAAATAAAATTTAATAAAATAAAAATGTTGCATAAACTAAAATTTATATTTTTGTATCCAGTATTATAGATTATTAAAAACTGGTAATGTATCGATTAAAAATTCCAATTTGAATTCGTTGAGGAAATATTCTGGCTTCCAGAAAGTATTCGAACGAAATTTCAACCCAGAGACCCAGATACCCAGAAGCCCTTTCCCCAAAAAAATAATAAAGAAAAGGAAAAGCGAGAGGAACATTGTCCGTACTGCTCCACTCTTTTCTTACGCCGTTTAGCAATAAAATCATAAAACTTTTGGCATTGTAATCCGGCTCGGCTGTAAACACAGTTACATCGGCTCGTGCCGTATGCCGCACCCGCTTCCTGTTGGTCTTCTCCATGTCAACGGTTCGACGGTTTACAGTACCTGTAAACTACGCGAAACGAGCGAACGGAAGAACAAGAAACGGAAGAAAAGAAAAGACAAAGAGGAACATAAGGGAGACGAGAAAAAATTAATCCTGAGATTAAGGAGGGACGGGTTCGTTAAACCAAAAGTCGAACAATTTTTAATTACAACCATTTCCTTTGTGTAAAGAGTTCTTAACAAATTCTTTACTGTTATGTACAATTTTAAGTTTGATATTCATTGTTTTCGGAGTTTCACCTATTTCAATAACAATCACCTAGTTTTTAACGAATATCTATCGTTGACATACGAGGGTTGTCTGAAAAGTTTCCGACCTAACAATGAAACATGGTATTTTTTCTTAAAATTTATTTTTATTTTCTACACAGTCTCCTTGTAAGTTTATGCACTTATGCGTTTTGCAAATTTGCGAAATTATCATTTGGTGACTGACAGTCGCCTCTCGAGCGCAAAGGGTTAATACGAATATTTCAAAATCGGCACAAACTTTCCGGACAACCCAATAACTTCAAAAATGTTTGAATTCGAAATATTTACTAAGATTCGCCTATATTAAACGTCATTTAGTTTAATTAAGTGATATATTAAAATTTACATATATGGCTGTTTAACCTCTGAGTCTGATTAATAAACAAATTGACTAAAGTCTGAAAATTTGCGAAACTATCATTTGGTGATTGACATTCGCCTCTCGAGCGCAAAGAGTTAAAAATGTGCGAAAGACAAGGATCGTCTGTATTATTGTTTTATATACTGTTATAATATATTGTTTGATAAACTAAATAAATGAATAAATAAAAACGTCCCCCAAAAAACGATCTTACACTGGACGAACCTATAGAAACGAAACGTTCGTTCAAGGAATCTTTTCTTAAGTTACCACGCGATGGTTCAAAGCTGAGGAGTTCCAGGTTTATGGAGAACGATTGACAAAACTGAAAACGGAAACAAAGGAGAAAAACGTATGACGTGGAAAGGGAACGCGTGTGTGTAGGTGGTGGAGCGAAACGACACGGAGGATTTCCGGGGCGACCTAGACAAATTTGATTTTGCACGGCAAGTCGCGCGTTGATTTTCATGGAAACTCCGCTGCTAAGACAATATTCAATATTTTACAGGCAAACATCTCTTTCGACACTTCTCTGGCTGACGGGAATTCCCCGGTTGTGTGAAACAGTGCCAATCCGTTCACGACACGTACCGATTCCACGGGGATTTACCGCAGGTCAACCTTGCGCGGGCTACATGCGGCGATTAAGGGAATTAGATTAGAGCAGAGCTTCTTAGGCTGGGGCCACACATAATTCTTTTAAAACAATTTACTAATCATTTAAATAAATCTAGATTAATTAAATTTCACCTAAAATGAAATTTTTTATATTAAATTACAACTACAATCCTTAAGTAATTATTGAAATATATCTAGATTATTTACATTTCATCTAAAGTTAAATTTTTTCTACTAAATTATAACTTTAAACCTTTAATAATTATTTAAATATATCAAGATTAATTAAATTATAACTTTAATCCTTTACTAATTATTTAAATATATCTAGATTAATTAAATCTCATCTAAAATTAAATTGTTTCTATTAAATTATTACTGTAATCCTTTACTAATTATTTAAATGTATCTAGATTAATTAAATTTCACCTAAAATTAAATTTTTTCTATTAAATTATGACTATAATCCTTTACTAATTATTTGAATATATCTAGGTTAATTAAATTTCACCTAAAATTAAATTTTTTCTGTTAAATTATGACTTCAACCCTTTGAGTGCCGAGTTGAACGACGTTTTACGACAAAGCACTCTATTTCATAAAACTATACAGTGTTCATAACCCAAATTGAATGGCTGTGGGAGAACCCATATATGCGTTTATAGCGTTCAAAGGGTTAAAACTACTTCTAAATCTGAAAACTTAATATGCAAACTTGGTATGACCGCTATTGCTGGCACTAAACTTACATATATTAAATTTAATCTCTGTTTAGAACTTTAATCAAGTAAACAAAACTTATTAATAAATTTATTAAATTTTGAAATCAATTTTTATATGTAATTAAAAAGAATTACTAATTTTATAACTAACATTAAATTACTTAACATTATTAATGCAACGCGTAGAATTTGTTAAATTGAAATTTATGATTAGAAGGATGATATATATAAGAAAACTATGATATAATTTACAAGATTTTCAAATATTACAAATATTACAACAAATTCAAATCGTAATGATAATTAATTTAATATCAATCTTAATTCAAATCTAAATTCAGAATCAATCATACAATATTAATTTAACTTAAGACATAAACTCAGATTAACTAATTAAATTATTGGAATCGAACGAGAGGGATGATATTTAACTTTTTAATAAGCGTCACACAAGCTGCTCCTCGTAACGAGTAAGTAATTAAACAAGTGAGCACAAATGACTTGAAACATCCGAGCTATGTTCCTTTTTTTTTGGACACGCTTGACAAATCTCATCGTTCGAACTGCTCTGCATTGTGCGAGGGCGCGCGTGTGGTCCAAATAAATTACGAGACAATCCTTGTTTAATTAGTGCTAGCAGAACAGAAAAGAAATCTGCAGACAGGCGGGCTGCATTCAGAAAGGACTCACGTGGTCCCTTTTTTTCGTGTTTCACTTGTAACTCGATTCCTGCGGCGGAGGACATCTGTGTGCTGGGAACTTGAAAAATAAGGAACTTAAAAATGTTCCTTGTTCCTGTTACTCGAGCTCCGATGTCACTTAAAATTATATACGGTAGCGGATAAAAGTTTAAGGCTAAAGAGTCAAAGAAATTGAACTAACTAATTTATAAGGAATAGCATGATAAACAAACTTCGCATTCTGTGCTAATCATAAAATAGTATTTTTAGTATTCTTGTACGACCAAAGGGTCAAAGAAAATAAATAAATTAATTAATAAGAAATAACAGTATAAACAAAATTCGCATTTTGTGCTAATCAATAAATTGTATTTTTAGTACTTTTTTAAGACAAAAGGGTCAAAGAAAATTAATTAATTAATTAATAAGAAATAACAGTATAAACAAAATTCGCATTTTGTGCTAATCAATAAATAGTATTTTTAGTACTTTTTTAAGACCAAAGGGTCAAAGAAAATAAATTAATTAATTAATAAGAAATAACAGTATAAACAAAATTTGCATTTTGTGCTAATCAATAAATTGTATTTTTAGTACTTTTTTAAGACCGAAGGGTCAAAGAAAATAAATCAATTAATTAATAAGAAATAACAGTATAAACAAAATTCGCATTTTGTGCTAATCAATAAATAGTATTTTACTATAATGGGAATAAAACTAAATAGTTAAACAATATCTATAAAAACAAATTATGATTAGGTTTACCATCAATATTATTTAATCTATGCTATTACAGATTTTTCACTTTTTCTTTTTAACTTATGTTAAAATAACATATTATTAACCATTTATTTTGCCAATGAAAAACAAATACTTCTAAATGTTACATATTTTCTCTGTTTCGAAATATATTAACAAGCCAGCACCGATTTCGACTTTACATTTCAATTCGAGGAACTACAGGAATCCCTCCTGCTGGTTACAACGTTCGAGATAAAGTTCTCGTCTACTGTCAGAACGGTGATTAGCTTCGAAAGTTATATTACAAACAGTCTGTCATCTCCCAGCGTAGATATTCGAGTGGTTCGAGTGTTCTTCGCTCTACAGCCTCGAAAGAAGTTGCGAAGAGGAGGAAGATAAAGGAGAGCCAGGAATGGCTTTGGAGTCACGCAGTCTATTCGATTCAGATGAATGTGTTACTCGACACTTTCTGCGTCTTAACATTAGATTTACGAACATATCTTGTACATCTATCTCTAATATATATATATATATACACTAAGAAATAGGTACATGTCATAAAGAATTTTAAACTGCAGAGTTGATAGGAAGATAGATTAGGGTATAATTGTATCACTCTATTAGTAACTGTTAACAAAAATTGTTAGGAATAATAGTAATTATTTTTGTAACTTTTGCTCATGAAGTCCTAAACTTAGTGTTAACTCTTAGCATTCGAGAGGTGACTGTTAGTCGTTTAATGATATTACTTTTAAAAGCTTTCAAATTCAAAATATTTACTAAGATTCGCCTATATTAACCGTCATTTAGTTTAGTTAAGTGATATACTAAATTTTACATATATGATTATTTAACCTCTGAGCCTCACTAATAAATAAACTAACTAAAGTCTGAAAATTTGTGAAATTATCATTCAGTGGCTAATCGTCACCTCTCGAATATAAAGGGTTAAGTTAGTTAGTTAAGTAGTGCAGTTGCTACGTTAAATGAATCAATAAATTTATACATAGAATTAATCTATGAATCAATAAAGTTATACAGGGTGTTCAGACGAAGCTAGGAGAAAATTGAAGGGGCAATTCTATGCAACATTCTGAGATGAAAATCAAGAGTAACAATATTGCGTTTGACGCTTTGTTTATTAGTTATAAGCAATTAAAGAACGGGCTATTTTACGCCTGAGAGCAGGCAACACGGTAGGTGACGTTGCTGGCTGTACGGTGATGCTCAGCCGTAACTACATACGGAATACGGCTTAGCTTTGAATAATTACAGAAATATACGTACTTCCTACTGAGCATCACTACGTAGTCATTGATGTTACCTATCGTGGTGCCCGAGTTGCCTGGCGTAAAACAGGTTTACTTTACAAAGTTTTATTTATTACTAGATTTACGGGACCCGTTAATTTGACGAGTTTTGCCAAAACAATTACTATTATTGCAGAAAAAAGGTTCTCAAGATTATTTATTATTACTAATTAAATGTTATTTTGATATTTTTGGGACATTTGTTCGGGAGCACCTAGAACCCCAACTCTGATTTAAAAAAAAAATTTTCAAAAACCTTCCCGGGAATATACCTAATAATTTCCTAAATTTTCACGGCGATTGGATGTATGGTCTTTGAATCTATCGAGTACAGACAGACACACATTCATTTTTATATATATAGATTAACATAACTCATACTAGCAATAATCAGTAGATCTTCAATCTCGGTATTTTAATATTACCTTCAGACCATAAGACGCACCCAAAATCTGAGACCATTTTTCTTTGTAAAAAATCGTGCTTTATAGTCCAAAAAATAGATAGGACACTCACGTTAAACTATTAATACCATAAACTATCTAACGACACACTAGAAAAAGGACTTTCACTCGTTAAATTCATTCTCTCTCTCACACGTATAAAACCAACACTCACAAAAATATGTCTAAGTGATAGAATAATAAATTTAATTTAGTAACGAAACTTCCACGTAATTGCGTACACATCGATAAAAGGCAAGGGAATTTCGATTTATCGGAGATTTCCGAACCATATATAGATCTTTTTTAAGATTTTTTTTGCAACATTGATGTCTACCTTCGATTACACGAGTAAACTTCGCGATTGCCACGAATTCCTTATCATTATCGGAATCGTTGCTTGACGTTACCTTCCTTCTGAAGAAGGCAGACACAGGAACAAAGTTGTCAACCAATGGTAAAAGAAAAAATTGTACAGAAATCTCCAATATCTAAAATAAATTTAATTCCTGAAAATCTTAAAGCGTGTAATTTTCAGTCAATTAAATTAAATGTAACTCTTTGTTTATAAAGAGAATAAAATACAAAATGGCGAACAGCTGTTAGAAGAGCAATGTTAATTAACTAAAGTTTGAATGTTAACCATACGTAAATGTCATACAATTATGTATATTTTTAATGTGATCGCAACAGTGATATTAATAACAGAACGTAGTTTTAATAAATACGATTACATAATAAAAATTGTTCAAAATTAATTGAATATCAGATGATTACATTTTATCAGAAAAGCTGTACCAATAAATTTGAATGTTAACTATTCATTGATTAGTATAGAATAGAAATTTTATTTATACTGTTATTTCTCATTAATTAATTAATTTACAGTAGCAGATTAAAGCTTAAGACGACAGGACAATGTAAAACATAATTTGATGGTTGCAAAATATTGTTTATGTATTCATTTTTATTATTATTAAGGTAGTACACTGTTTATTGATTAGCATAGAATATGAATTTTATTTATCGTGCTATTTCATATTAATTAATTAATTTGTTTTCTTTGATCCTTTGGTCTTAAACTTTTGAACCACCATTAACTGAATATTTTACTCCCATATTCTATTATCTAAACAGAATATCATCTAATAATAAATTTTTATTTAAAAACATTATCAGAGTTAACAATGGAAAAGATACAGAATACACGAATATTAAAGCAAACTATTAATTTATTTAATATCCTTGCAAATAAATGAAATTTACTATAAGAAATTTACTTCGCCCTCGATCGGATTTTTTCTAATTTTTAAATAACAGTTTATGAAAAATAAGTAACCTCTTTTATTTTTGTTATCTGTATACTGTACTTTTATATACTACAACACATTTTTGTTGATTAATGTATGTTTTTACAACTTATAAATGATAGAATTTAAAGTAGTACCACTCCACGAATACTTTCTGTACTCACTGTATGCATTGGGTTGTCCGGAAAGTTCGTATCGATTTTGAAGGAAAATTGAACCGCAGGGGATTTAAATTTTAGTCTAGATTTATTAAATTATACAGGTGCCATTCGTTTGTACAACCTTTCTCCATATTTCAGGCAACTTGAAAATTCCGTCCTTCCAGAATCTCTAAAAAAGAAACTTTTCTATGTGATTTCTAATCTCATCGAAGGAGTTGAAGTTGTTTCCATTAAGGGAATTTTGTAATGTTCGAAAAAGTACCTGAAACAGCGCGTATCTTGTTTGCTGCTTCTGTGGCATTTTTGCCTTTCCGGTAAAAGAAAAGTATTAAATGTCCAAAATGCACTTTGTTTTCTTCCATACTCAAAGACGTATAAAACTGACAAAAACTAACGTATCGTACCCAAATTTTGTTTCAAATATGCCTGAAATATTGTCTTTTGCGATATGCACACATATTATTTGTTCTTAATCCATTTTAATATATTTAGACCTGTCCTTATGCCACCTAATAAAAATCGGCACAAACTTTCCGAACAATCCAATATTAATCGTTTGCATTCGAGAGGCGACTGTTAGTCGTCGAATGATACTAACTTCAAAAATTTTTAAATTCAAAATATTTACTAAGATTTGCCATTTAGTTTAGTTAAGTCATATTAATTAGGGCGTATAAAACTGACAAAAACTAACGTATCGTACCCAAATTTTATTTCAAATGTGCCTGAAGTATTGTCTTTTACGATATGCACACATATTATTTGTTCTTAATTACTCTAATATATTTAGACCTGTCCTTATGTCACCTATTAAAAATCGGTACAAACTTTCCAAACAATCCAATAT
>JAOPTO010000951.1:47874-59969 GCA_033822845.1 Tetrapedia diversipes | reverse complement strand
GAACGAAAGAACGTGCAAGGTATCAGTTAAGGGATGAAATTTGTGAAACGTGGAAACTGAAGAAGAAGCAACTGAGATTTGATGGAATAAGAATTAAGAAAGGATGTATAGTTTAACTCTTAGTTCTCGAAAGGTGACTATCGGTCACCAGGTACATAATAAGTTTCAAATGAGCAACGTATCATTTGAGGGACGAAAGAACGTACAACGTATTGTTTGAGGGATGAAATTTGTGAAACGTGGAAACTGAGGGAGAAGTAACTGAGATTTGATGGAATAAGAATTAAGAAAGGATGTATAGTTTAACTTTTAGTTCTCGAAAGGTGACTATCGGTCACCAGGTACATAATAAGTTTCAAACGAATGACGTGCACCATATCCTTCGAGGGATGAAATTTGTAAAATTCGGAAACTGAGGGAGAAGCAACTGAGATTTGGTGGAGTAAAAATGAAGAAGGGACGAAAGCTGACTATCGGTCACCAGGTACATAATAAGTTTCGAACGAAAGAACGTGAAACGTATCATTTAACGGATGAAATTTGTTTTCAAGATTCAAGAATGCAGGAAAGGTATTTTTGTATTAAAGTTATTTTTATTCAATTAAGAATATTACTATTTAACAATTTAACAATATAAGAATAACACTATTTAAAATTATTTAATTTAACTAAGAATATTACTATTTAACAATTTAACAATACAAGAATATTACTATTTAAAATTATTTAATTTAACCAAGAATATTATTGTTGCCCAAAAGAATTTTATGACTTATCCTTAAAAAAACATATTCTAAATACAAAGCTTCCTTATTCAACAACTATACAACACTTTTATTTGCCTTCATTGTTCGACAATTAATTATACACTCGGAACCTTTGAATATCCTAATGAAGTACCTAACAAAAATTTAATTTTCTCGAATCTTCCTGAAATAAAATTATTTCAACGCGCTTATAACAAGGAAACATTGACTCATCGATGAATAACATGTTATGATAAACTTTAAGAATAATACTATTTAAAATTATTTAATTTAATTAAGAATATTACTGTTGCCCAAAAGAACTTTATGATTCATCTTTGAAAAAACATACTCTAAATATAAAGCTTCCTTGTTCAGCAACCATACAACACTTTTATTCGCCTTCATTGTTCGACAATTAATTATACACTCTAAGCCTTTGAATATCCTTACGAAGTGCCTAACAAAAAATTAATTTTCCCGAAATAAAATTATTTGAACACGCTTATAAAACAAGGAAACATTGACTCATCGATGAATAACATTTTATGACCAACTTTTTCGTTCGAACGGAACTGGTAATCAATTTCGATTGAACGAAACTGCGGAGAAATTCGCCAAATTTTGAGTCACGCCGGCAGTTTCGTTGCACAATCGCGGCGGTGGACACAAAGGGACGAACCTCAAAGGATTGTTGGATGTGCAAGCAACGTTGGTGAGTATTAAGAGATTCGTTCTAATCTCGCGAATGCGTCGTCGTTGTCGAGTTTGTACGTCGGTGTCACGCTGTCTGCGCGGTCATAAATCGATAAGCCGGTTTACCGCGTATTCTTATTGATAATAACACCGTCTACAGGCGATAGGGGCCTCGGTCGTACGTGAACGTCGGCTTTCGTTTTTTCTTCGACCGATATTGTGTTGGCTAACTTTGCCGATTGATCGTAACCGGCGAAGACAGGCAACCTACAGTGGCTCCAAAAAGTATTCGTACACTGTATTATAAGGAAATTCATCTACTTCAGAAATTCTGATTTCAATAAAAATTTGTGTGCATAGAGAGTGTAACTGATTACAGGTAGAACTTTGTTTTTCTCGGGAGAAGTCTTCTCAAGAAAGTGAAATCAACGCCCAAAGTTTCAACACTTTTTCGTGCTCTGAATATAATTGTTTCTGGAAATTTTTTACGACACAGTAATAGTGTATTAAAAATTCGACATTTTTTTTGCCTGAAAAATTTTGTTATATCATGCACCATTACTTCCGATCAAATATCTGTGGATAACTTTTTTTTCTTAGAGTTTAAGTATTCCTTTAGCTAGAAAAAAATCCTGAAACATCATTCGAGTTCTCAAAACTCTCAAAAATTTCGGAAATTTTCGGGAAAAGATACTTTCGAGAACCCATAACCGATATAAATTCTCGACCCGACCCGACCCGATATTTTCAAATTCTTGCGTTTCTCAAATAAACATACAGTGGCTCCAAAAAGTATTCGTACACTGTATTATAAGGAAATTCATCTACTTCTAAAATTTTGATTTCAATGAAACTTTATGTGTGCACAGAGCATGGTGTGTCCTGCGTGGAGCAATTCTTTTGGCGGCAAAATATCTTTTAAGGGGGCTGATAACGAATCTCAAAGTTTCAGCGATTTTTCACGCTTTGAATACAAGCTTTTCTGTGTTCTTTTTTTATGGCAGGGCGATAGGGTATTAAAAATTAAACATTTTCTATTTGAAAGGTTTTGCTTCACCAAGTACCATTACAAAGTTATGTTTAAAAAATGAGAGAAAACACAGAAACTTCAATGCTGGTTTCACTCCTTTAAAATGGCATTTAGATGAAAAGAAGAGATTAATTCAAACGTATACTATTACGATCTACATACCCACAAAGTTTTATCAAATACTTCTATCAGACTTAAAATTTCAGGGTTAAACGAATTTATTTGTGACACAGTGTACGAATGCTTTTTGGAGCCACTGTATATGCGACGAATTTTGCAAATTATTTATCCCCAATTTAATTAGAGAAAGATATGGGTACGATTTGGAGCGAGAAAGTCGATTTCGAATATAAAATATTAAGTACATTGGAATAAGTAATTGATATATGTGAATGTTAGATACTTGTTAAAAATTAGATCACTGTTATTGAAAAAGGTGAAACTCTGAAGACAATAATTCCAATTTATCATAACTGTTTTAAATTATATAATAAAACGAATGTAATAAAAAAATATATATACAAATGAGCTAATTAAACGAAAATAAAAAACTTTTAATTTTGATAGGTTAATAAATATTGTTAGGTGATATCTAAATTAAGTTTCATTCTGTGAATACCTAAATTAATAATAAATATTGATGAGGAGATTATGAATACGGTTATGAAAATTTACATTTTTAGAAATAATATTATAACATATAGAACAGATATTTTGTATATTACGTATTTCTTTGCATACGCAAATTGCAATATATTGATGCATAAAAATTTAATAGTCTTAAAGGTACAACATCGTTCTGTAAAATATTAAAAATATTTTATAACGTTTAATTTTAAAAATAACATAACGTAAAACTATTATTTCTTTATAATACATTTTCTAGATTGTAGAGACTTTTTTATTTACAACTGTATTAATTTTAACTTATATAGTTTTATTAATTAAAATTTATTAATTTTAACTTATACTCTTATATAGATTATTGAAAACATTTAATATTTCCTTGAATTTCTTAAAATTTCAAATAAAAGCTAGTTTCACTTTTTAATTGCATAATTACACATAAATTAATAATTAACGTACCTTTTGAGTGTTCTAAAATAAACCGATTGCGATGGATATAGAATAACTAGGGAAAATGTAAATCGTGAAGCAAGTAGCTGTGTATGATGCAAAATGCATGCAAAATCATAAATATCGCATGACAATGTAATTTCGTTCTCAATTACGCGTATGGTATTTTTCATCCCAAAAACGTGTTGCTTTGGTAGTATTTTAGCGAACCACAATCAATTCCGTTATAATGGATTATTTCAGGGAACAATGACAGGTTTAACTTCTGTAAAATATGGATAAATGTATTTAAAAATTTGTAATGTTCAAATTTAAATTGAAATAATATTTGTATAAAATAAATGCTGATTAATTTTTAACGGTGGAGTGCTCACTAACAAATAGAATTAAATAATATTGTATATTATGTTTAATTTGAGAATTATATAATGGATGTATAAATATTGTCTGTCTTTAATATAAGAAAAAAAAATTAGAAATAAAAAATATTAATTGATCACTTAATTTCAAGGTAATTCTTGGAAAATTAATGAAATTCATTTACCTTTTTATTCATCAATATTTACAAGAATCAGACTTGAGTAAAATAATTGTCAGCAAAATAAAAATTTACTAATCTATTAAAATTAAATGTCTTCTATTTTAGTTTAAATAGCTTGTTTGTACGTATAAAATTTAGCAAAGAAAGGAATGATTACAATTATTGACTTTTTATTATATCATTTAAATCAGTTGTGGGAGATTGGTATTAAGTCTTTGGAGTTTCAGTCAGTATAATCAAACTTGTAATTAATTCTTATAAATAAATTCGCAGCTCCTTTATATACACACATATTTTTTATTTTTTACTTTTCAAAGGACTGTTTGGAATTTTTTGGAATAAAGAAATTTGTAGCAATCGTATCCAAAGTATTGTGTTCAGTAATGATGAGGTAAAATATAATATGCATTTATGAACCCAAGATATGTAATTTCAATACAAAATCACTTTATGAAACTGCATTCTTATTCATAAGTGATAATATTTTATTCAAAACTCTAATTTTATAGTCCCAGATGAATACCTGTAAGAAATTAAAATGTACTTATAAGTACTGTAATACTTGAAAGAATCGGATTTCGTGAAAGTAGTATTCTATGGGAAACTCTCTTCACTTTACCAAGTTTCCAAAATTTACTATGATTTTCTGCAGAAGGTATAAATAAAGATTTGTTTTCTATGTATTCGATATTCTTTCATGTAATTTTTAATTTGATCTGTTCCATGCAAATAAGTATACTTTAATTGTTAGTAATTCTATAGTTAAAGATGCATTAACACTAGAACTACCAGAGCAGTCAAAATGATTAATCGGTGATTGTTCATAACGACCTTATAAATTCACTATGGTGAAGCTTCCAAAATTTACTATGGTTATCTGCAGAAAGTATAAATAAAGATTTGTCTTCTATGTATTTAATATCTTTTCATGCAATTTTTAATTTGATCTGTTCCATGCAAATAAGTATACTATAATTGTCGATAGTTCTAGTGTTAAAGGTGCATTAACACTAGAATTATCAGAGCAGTCAAAATGATCAATTGATAATTATTCATAACGACCTTATAAATAATTCACTATGGTGAAGCTTCCAAAATTTATTATGGTTATCTGCAAAAAGTATAAATAAAGATTTGTCTTCTATGTGTTTAATATCTTTTCATGCAATTTTTAATTTGATCTCTTCCATGCAAATAAGTATACTATAATTGTTAGTAATTTTATAGTTAAAGGTGCATTAATACTAGAATTATCAGAGCAGTCAAAATGATCAATTGGTAATTATTCATAACGACCTTATAAATAATTTACTATGGTGAAGCTTCCAAAATTTACTATGGTTATCTGCAGAAAGATTTGTCTTCTATGTATTTAATATCTTTTCATGCAATTTTTAATTTGATCTCTTCCATGCAAATAAGTATACTATAATTGTTAGTAATTCTATAGTTAAATGTGTATTAACACTAGAATTATCAGAGTAGTCAAAGTGATCAATTGGAGATTATTCATAGCAGCCTTATAAATTTACTGTGGTAAAGCTTCCAAAATTTACTATGATTTTCTGCAGAAAGCATAAATAAAGCTTTATTTTCTATATATTGAATATTCTTTGATGTAATTTTCAGTTTAATCTGTTCCATGCAAATAAGTACACTGTAATCGTCGGTAGTTTTAGTGTTAACTGTTTTAAAGATACTTACATGCAACTTATTTCAGTTACGTGGGACACTCTGTATGTTACTGTAACTTTAAGATTGAAACAACAGATACTTACATGCGATTTTATTTCAGTTACGTGGGACACTCTGTATATTACTGTAACTTTAAGATTGAAAGAACAATAATATCTATTGTGGCATTGACATTGTAATCGTAAGAATAACTTGTTAAAAGCTTATCGAATTGAAGTTTTCAATACTTTTCCAAGAGTGAAACGATGTATCGGCAAGATACAATAGTGCATTCTTTTCAGTGTTATTATCAGCTTGTTCCTATTATAACAATCAACATTTTCTAGTAATCCGTTTGCAATATATTTCATACCTTCACACCAAATCAACTGTTATATATTTTTTTGCGAGTGCATTAAAAATCTCTCAGGTATGGAAATATGATATTGCAGTTATTGACTTTATCAAGTTTATATAAAATATTTTTAACATTATTTCTACTTTCAATTACTTATAGTAATTCACTTGTTCTGTTATAATTAACGTTTTAGTCGACAGATCACATATAAGGTAAACGATCGTTCACAAAATATTGCATAACATAATTTGTATTAATATTTATACGTGTCAACAGGAATATTTAATATAATTACAGAAATTATCAAATTGTTAAAAAAGACTTTTTTTCTTTCCTTAATAGTTATTAAGCTTGCAAAATCTTAATTTATGGGAGAATATACATACAGTGCTTAACAAAAAGATAGATTCATTTGCATTTTCATTCTTAACTTCGTCACTGTACACTTTATTTGACTGAAACTTACCTCAATATTTAATAAAAACGCTGGGAAACATTGGTGTCAAATTTATTTTTAGTATGGTTTCTCATTCTTACACAGTAAACACTTTTACGGTTTTACTCAATTTTTAACTGTAACAAAATGATAGATCCACTTGAAGAAGAATAGAGAATTTAAGAAATTAAAACGAAAAGCTGAAGAATTTGTAAAACATAGAACTTAAATTTAAACCTGAAAGATTGATAGACTTAAAGAATTAAAAAAAAATTTGACAATAATATTTCTCTGCGTTTTTATTAAATACTGAGATGAGTTTCAGTCAAATAAAATATACAGTATCGAAGTTAAGGACGAAAATGCAAATGGATCTATCTTTTTGTTACGCACTGTAGAAATAGTGTAGAATATTTAATACAATTGCGAAAATTATCAGATTGTTCAGAAAGACCTTTTTCCTTTCTTTACTAGTCATTAGGCTTGCAAAATCTTAATTCTACGAAGAATATACATAGAAAAATCCGGAATATTTAATACACCTACAAAAATTATTCGATTGTTCAGAAAGACCTTTTTCCTTTACTTATTAGGTACTACGTTTGCAAAATCTTAATTAATCGAGGAGTATAATTTAATACAATTACAAAAATTATCAGATTGTTGAGAAAGACCTTCTTCCTTTCTTTACTAGTCATTAGGCTTGCAAAATTTTAATTTATGGAAAAATATATATAGAAAAATCCGGAATATTTAATACACCTACAAAAATTATTAGATTGTTTAGAAAAATCTTTTTCCTTTCTTACTAGTTACTAGGCTTGCAAAATTTTAATTCATCGAGGAGCATAATTTAATACAATTACAAAAATTATCCGATTGTTCAGAAAGACCTTTTTCCTTTGCTTATTAGTTACTACGTTTGCAAAATCTTAATTATCGTGGATTATAATTTAATACAATTACAAAAATTATCCGATTGTTCAGAAAGACCTTTTCCTTTCCTTACTAGTCATTAGGCTTGCAAAATTGTAATTCATGGAAGAATATAGATAGAAAAATATACGTGTCATTTTATTTTACTACCTTTCTTCGCCCCTTCGAAAAGCTCAATAATGCCATTATTGTAAAATTAATATATTGAATATAAGAACTAACAGAACCAACTACATTTCTTGGACTACCTACTGTACTTCATAATACTGTAAATCCCCTTTGTCGCTATTATTCCGTATACATGGATTTTAATCTTTCGGCTTGTCGGAAACAGTGAATGTGATTTTTATCATTCAACAAGTCTTCCTACAAGTCCTTTAATACGTATAACATATACAATCCCGGTGTCCATTAATCCACGCTTCGAAACCGAAATCAATATCATTAACCTCCGAGGATTAGTGTCCCTGGGCTGTAACGGTAGGTAACCGCGAACCGATGACAAAAAGGAATGAATAACACCGGAATAGCCACCGCCTATCATGTCCATAAATTCACGAGAATGAGTCGAAACAAAAAGGATTGGTCAAACATAAACGAAAACGAGTAGGCCTCAATATCATACCCTAAACTACAAAACTTACGCGTTCCACCCTCTTTCGAAGAGTTGTAAAACATTTACCGCTACGCACAATAGCCTGGGAACAAATCGACGTAGGAACAAAACCACGTTCACCTTTTGTTTGGTGTCCCTTAACCGCGTTAACGATCAATTAACCCTTAATACTAGAACTACCGACGATTACAGTGTACTTGTTTGCATGGAACAGATCAAATTGAAAATTACATGAAAAAATATGGAATACACAGAAAACAGATCTTTATTTATACCTTCTATAGAAAATCATAGTAAATTTTGGAAGCTTTACCACAGTGAATTTATAAGGCTGCCACAGTTTATAAGGCTGCTATGAATAATCACTAATTGATCATTTTGACTGCTCTGGTAGTTCTAGTGTTAATGCACCTTTAACACTAGAGTTACTAACAATTATAGTGTACTTATTTGCATGGAAGAGATCAAATTAAAAATTGCATAAAAAGATATTAAATAAATAGAAGACAAATCTTTATTTATATTTTCTGCAGATAACCATAGTAAATTTTGGAAGCTTGGTAAATTGAATTATAAAGTTGCTATAAATAATCATCAATCTGTAATTTTCACGGCTCTGGTAATTCTAGTGTTAATCCTACCTTTGAGCGCTGAATACTCTTGGCCTAAGTATTTTAAAGGGCCGGCGTGTTATCGCTGAAGATGGAGTATTGTTACTCCTACACTGACAATCGCGTTCCAGTAAGCGAAAGATCGAAAAAATTGGCAAACAAATATTTTCGTTTATAGTCCCTACGAGCAAACTTTGTTAGCACTGAAAGATTAACGTCGAAATGCGTGGCCATGGAAAATGTCATATGGTGAAGAAAACAAGAATTGAAAAAACGCATATATGCGTCATAGTCCCTACGAGCAACTTTCATTAAACGCATATATGCACCCATAGCCAAAAAGTTAACGCTGAAATATGTGACTATTAAAAATGTCATGAAGTGAAAAAAATAATTTACAAACGCATATATGCGTCCATAGTCCCTACTCGCAATTATCGTCAGACGCATACAAAAGGTTAATCACTTCGAAATGAATAAAATTTGTCCGGAGTTGGCTACAAATCACTCTGGTAAAATTCTTGCAGTGATAAGGGTTAAAATCGTTGCAATTACCTGCCCGTTGGGGAGCATCCCCGAAGCGTAAAAGCGGCAGTGAGAAACCGGTGGCGTGGATTCCGTGTTCGCTTCAATGCGTCGTCCCCACCCCCTCTCGCCACGGGGGGTGCCTGCTGGCGGACGAGCGTCGCGACGCTCGGAGGGGGTCACCCTGTCACTCGGAAGCTCCGCCCCTGTGGAAGTCGAGCCACCAACCGGCGCAGCCAGCGTCCGGGGCACGGTAGGAGGAGCCACCGTGTCCCCTTGGCGCCAGGTAACCTGCGATCCTGGAACCTCGGCGAGACTGCCTGTTGGCATTTAGTACCGCACCGACTCTCGAGCTAATGTAGTCATCTTGCTCTTCTTCTGCTTTTTTTTTCTCGTCCCCCTCGCACAGAAAATTCGAGGAAAAAGGGGAGCCACCCGTGTCGTCGCCAACCGGTTCAGTTCGTTCGATCGCTACCCGATGGATACACACGCGCCTGGTGAACAACCTGTTACGAGTAATTCGTGATTTACGTTGATCCTAGTGGGTGGGATCCAGTGATCGACAGAGTTGGTTTGACAGTTCCGGGGGGAGATCGTTTTCCGTGTACGATCCACGAATTTGGTGCGACGTTTTTCGGTTGCTTTTCCACATGGAGACCAAGACGGAGCCCCTGACACCGCCGCACACTCCGCCTACGTTGGACAGATCGATGCACCAGCCGCAGCAGCACATGCAGTTCACGACCCCAAGATGGATCAGGTCTCAGCAGTTCGCTGGGAGATTCGTTCAGCAACAACCAACAGGGCAGAGCGTCGGCTACCAGGCTGCGTTTCTGGATAATTGGCTGAGGGGTGCCGCGTTGTTGGCTGTCAGGGGTTGCTGCCCTCAAACGGCACCCCCTCATCCTTATCACCATCAAGGTCATCAGGGTCTGCATCCCGCGCTTCCGGTTCCGCCTCCCGCCTCGTTCCTCGCGAGAAGGCTGCCCGGCCAGAGGCCGAAGAAACAGTTCATCTGCAAGTTCTGTAACAGACAGTTCACGAAGAGTTACAATCTGCTCATCCACGAGAGAACGCACACGGACGAGAGGCCGTACTCGTGTGACATCTGCGGGAAGGCGTTTCGCAGGCAGGATCATCTCCGGGATCATCGGTGAGTTTTAAAGGGACTTCCTTAAATTGTTTATGACGGCTATCTTGCAAGTTTGAAATATAGTAATTGTTGTCGCAGTGTTACGAAGGAATTTTTGTTGCCTTAATTTTCAACTGGTGATGTTATCTTTATGAGATTATTTTTATTTATCTTATGTGTTACGATACTTTCTGGGCATGGTGTAGCTTCCTTATTAGGCATTGAAATGAAATCTAATTTTTATAACTTGAAAGCAGACGGAATACTTATATTCTCGACCTAATGTCACACCAGTCGAAGATTAAAACGTCATTCTAATGTCACCTTTATGGAATTATTTTTATTCATCTTATGTGTTATAATACTTTTTGGTCATGGTGTAACTTCTTTATTAGACATTGAAATGAAATCTAATTTTTATAAATCGAAAGCGGAGTAAATACTTATATTCTCTTAATGTCATACCAGTCGAAGGTTAAAACGTCTAGTTAAACGATTTATTTTAAATCAATTTGAATGCATTCTGAGATTTGAATAGAAGCAATCATTCGTTTCGTTATATCGGCTTCCGACAGAGTAAATTCGAAGAAAAGGCTTGCGCCATCGTCAGATTGTCAACATTATATATAATTTCTTAATCGGAATACTCTAAACTTTAAATATCGTGTTTCCAACGACTTCGACGCGAGAACATCTGCCAGGCGTTGCTTATCAGTATCGGGTAGCTTATCTCCGAGTGGAACGTTTCAAACGGACCTCGAGGTTCGATCGTAATCGCATGACGAATTTCAGTAATAAAATCCGCTATCGGCATCTCCTCACCTACTCGTCGCCGTTTTAAAAATCGAACGTTAGGTGCGAACGAACTGAGCAACCTTTTTTTTCGTTTCTCCTTTCAGCTACATACACAGCAAGGAGAAGCCCTTCAAGTGCAGCGAATGCGGGAAAGGGTTCTGTCAGAGCAGAACCCTGGCCGTGCACAAGATACTCCACATGGAGGAGTCGCCGCACAAATGTCCCGTTTGCGCCAGAAGCTTTAACCAAAGGAGCAACCTGAAGACGCATCTGCTCACGCACACAGAGGTGCCGCAGGATCTGAGGATCGAGGTACCTGTTACCACGGAGTCCAGGATCAATGCCTCTGCGACCGTCAGGCAGATGGCGGAGAGGGTGAGTGGCCTGATCCCGATACAGAGGACCACCACCACCACGCGTAAACTTGGTTTCAGTATAGAGGACATTATGAGACGTTAAATCGGATCGTTTTGTGTTCCTCTCTTTATTTCGTGCGTCGTTCGGTTTTATGCTCGTTTCGTGGAATCCGCGTGTTTCACTTGGACTTTTCGATGAATAATTTGACGTTCGCAATGGGGTAGTTTCCTGCTTGATTATTGGGATGTATTACTTAATGCTATAGTTGAATTGGAAGGACGTTTAATATTTTTTAAATATTAGACTCTTAAATATCAGGATTTTAATTGTTTTCGGTAGAAATTTAGATTTGGTTGGAGTATTTCTTGAATTGAAGTATGCAATCTTTCTTTTGTTTAGCTCTAAATTTTTAATTTTGAAATATTTACAATGTTAACCCTTTAAGAAACACCTTCGAGTATTGTATTTATTACAATTTTACGGCCGGAAATTGTAATTATAAGAATTTGATAGAGAAATTTAGTTAGCAATCATAAGGTTGCTAGCAAACTTCAATTTTCAAATA
>JAOPTO010000951.1:0-44734 GCA_033822845.1 Tetrapedia diversipes | reverse complement strand
TAAGACTAGAACTACCAGAAGAGTTAAAATGACGAATTGGTAATTATTCATAGCAGTCTTATAAACTATGGCAACCTATATCACTGTGATAAAGCTTTCAAAATTTACTATGATTTTCTGCAGGAAGAATAAATAAAGATTTGTTTTTTGTGTATTCAATATCTTTTCATGCAATTTCCAATTTTATCTCTTCAATGCAAATAAGTCTACTTTAATTGTTGATAGTTCTAGTGTTAAAAGTGCAATAAGACTAGAACTACCAGAACAGTCAAAATGACGAATTGGTAATTATTCATAGCAGTCTTATAAATTCATGTGGTAAAGAGCTACCAAAGTTTACTATGATTTTCTGCAGAAAATATAAATAAAGATTTGTTTTCTATGTATTCAATATCTTTTCATGTAATTTTCAATTTGATCTCATCCATGCAAATAAGTACACTATAACTGTTGGTAGGTCTAGTGTTAAGTCTATGTGGTCGAATGTCCCCTCTGAGGGGACATCATGAGTCGAATATGTCACTGGATTGCCCCCTCTCAGGGGACATCAGAATTTAGCCATCAGATTACAATGTTGTTCCGACCAATATTTTAAAACACAGCTTTTGGTGCATATTTTTTCACATCCCTCTACTTTCGAACATTCATCATTTGCATACACTTTCAGGAACCAAGGGGCGCCTATACTGTTGAAATGTTACCTACAACAAATAAGTTACAGTGTGTAACTATTTTTGGATGTTTTATACTGCATTAATTTTTTTACACCATTGCATCAATGATGGTAATAATGGAAAATTGATAAGTATTGACATTTTTCCAAATTATGTACTTCTACCAATCTGAGTGCATCGGTCATCGATGACCTCCACGGCCCCATCGCCATGTTGAGCGCCGGTAACCGATGAACCCTGTGGCATTCAACGTGTTAACCGTGCTGCATTCCTCCAAATTTATTTCAATTATTCTTTAATCTCACCAAAAGAAGCTCCTAATTTATAGGAAAAACGTTGTTTAACGAAAAACTGATGGGATAGAGCTCTTAATCTTATTCCTAACAGTTTCTTAATTGTATTTAAGAAAATTTTTCAGTGAAACATAGGGAGACCCGTCTAGGACAAAAGTGTCTGAAAAATCGCAGCAAGTTTAACCCTTTACCGACAGGCGATGTTAGATAGAAATTACCAAAAGTCGCTAATAATAAAAAAATAACGGTTCTCTTTTTCGTTCGTGTAAATTAGAAAATACGCAAGACAATAGAACACATTTTAATTTTAATTTTGCAACGCGTGAAACAGATCAAATAAATCGTGGCAGGAGAATTGTTTATGGTTCTCAATAATTTCGATGCGTTACCATTAGTTTGTATGGTCGTTGTAAATAATATGCGAGAGTTCCTTTGAACACTTTAACCCGTTAGAGACCAACGTTCTCATCAATGCAATATTTTCTTTGCAATTTGTTTACAGTCAGTTTAAATTGTTAAATTTTCTATTCTACCTTCGTGAATATAAACGAGAGTTCCAAGAATTTGATTAATAATTTTACGAACGAGTAGTATTGAAAAACAAAATTTAACACGTTCGTCGCCACATCACCCATATTTGGGTGACGCTCTTTTTCATTAAGTTAAACAGGATTTTAAATTCGAATTTTAAAAGGAATTCAATGGAACAAGCATTGAAGTATAATATATATATAAATATAAAATACATAAAATAAAAATAAAAAATGAAAATTTTTACTGGTTTTATATCTTTTTACCAAAGTTTTCTATGCAATCGGATTTGGCCCAACGAGAAACTCTGTCGAATCACGCTGGGCGACGAATGTGTTAAAGAGGTAAATTGATTGAAAAAATGCTGAAGATAAAAGCAAATAGTTAATGCAACGTTGGTCCTTGATTGGTTAATTTTAAAACGACCACCCTGGATTCCAGTATAGTAAACGTTATTATAAGCTACGAAGGATGAGAATACAGAGAGATTGTGCGTGTCTCTGTTGACGATGTGTTAGAGGTTTCCGTGAGATCTGCGATTTCAGGAAAATCTAAAAAAAAGTCGTGTGTTCGTTGGATGTTTGAATATTCTTGGCAAGAATAATATTTTGTAGAATCGTGAAAAGTCCGTCTCGTCGAACGTAATCGTCCTCGACGGATACAAAATAAATGTGTGTGTTTCGATTAAGTAATTAGAGTGTTCGAATGCCGGGAACGATGAGCGTGCTAGCGCGTAGTTATACCAAAAAACAGAAATAGGAGGATGCTATTGTCCTAGTCTATACTGATGTATATTTAATTATTGTTGTTATTAATTGGAAATAGAAATCAATTTAAACAAAATGAAGTTTTCATAAAATTTAATTTTTTATCATGCATTACCTATAAAACCCTCTGCCTTCATGAATATTGTACAGTAGCGGACAAAAGTTTAAGACGACAGGGCAGTGTAAAACATAATCTTATGGTTCGCAAATATTTATTATCTATTTACTTTTATTATCATTATAGTAAAACACTACTGATTGATTAGCATAGAATACAAATTTCATTTATACTGTTATTCCTTATTAATTAATTTATTTATTTCCATTTGCCCTTTGGTCTTAAACTTTTATCCGCTACTGTACTATATTGTACTTGTGATTATGAGAGTGGTATACAGTAGTGGACAAAAGTTTAAGACAAGAGAACAGTGTAGAATATAGTTTTATGGTATGCAAATATTGTTTCTCTATTCATTTTTTTTGTTATTATGATACAACATTATTTATTGATAAACACAAAATACAAATTTTATTCATACTGTAAATTTATACTGTTTATACTGTGTATATAATTTTATTTATACTGTATTTATTATTAATTAATTTATTTATTTTGTTTGACCGTTTGGTCTTCAACTTTTGACGGCTACTGTATCTTTTGTGTTTCTTTAGTTTATGAATACATACAATGGGTAGTATGAAGAATTGCAAGCTATTTTTTCTAGAACCACTGAAAGGTAAAACAAAAATTATTTTTAGTTATTTATTTTTCATTGTATTGCTGTGTAACTACTATTGGTAGTGTTGTATTATTAAGTAGGGCATAAAAGGTGAGAGAGGGTGAGCACCCCATTTCTTCAAATTAATCGTTACATAAATTTGTACAGTTTCAAGTAATTCTGTTCAAATATTATTCCTTAATTTATGAAAGTGATCCAAAGCAAGTAAAGTAAATAGATTAAGTAAAATATTTCTGCTTCTAAAATTACTTAAAATTTTACTCATTTAAAGTATTTATTTATTTTAAATATAATGTAATATAATGTTTGCTTGTCTCATATTAACGACAGGTATTTAAAAATATTCAAAACTTATGAAACATTTTATTTGTAAAAATAGGGACAATCACCCTTACTCGTTCATCGATTATTCGAGTAATGAACTTTTTAGTAGTTTTAGCAGAAATAACGTGTTTTGCTACTTTATATGATTCAGAAGTGTGTTTTGTTAAATAATTTAGCTTATTATTATAAATAACAATTATTTATAGTTCTGCATTGATTGTTAATTGTTTTTAGAAAATTACCTTTTAAATATAAATTTACAAACCATGTGTACCTACTGATTATTAAAAATATAAATATTAACTTATTATGTTGTTCTTTTTAGAGAACTATAACTTGTTTTTCATCAATCTTTTAATTTTGCATAAATTATAAAAACTTCATCAGCATCAAAAGTTATCTAAAGTTTATAAGCTACTTAATAATTGGTTGTGTACAACAACAAAAACTTTTCAATTTACATAACTATGAACGAATTATCTAATTTTAATTTAAATAATGAATTTGCATTTCCTGATTTAAATATCAGTTATATGAAAAAGAAGTGATATTCAGAATGTGCTCATTCATAGTAATAGTAATCCTTTTGTTAATGCACGTAAACAGCTAATTAAAATTTTGATATATTTCATTCAAAATCCAAATATTTTGAATGATAAATACTTAATAAAAACGCTAAAATAAATTTATTTAATTTCAAACTTACTGTCATTATAAATTTTTGGTGATTTCCGTGATAAAAGTTATGAAAGTTCTATCATTGAAGAAACTCTAATAGATGAAAGGTTGCTAATAATTGTGTTAAAGAAAAGATGCAAGAAATTTTATTTACTATTTATTATTATGAAATTTTTATTTATTATTTTAATTTCGTTTATTGCAAATTGTTCATCATTTTTGTGTAAAACAGAGTTGTCTGAGGTCTTTGTTTATATTTGTTTGTTCTGGACAGTGTTGTTCCTGAACTACATATTACGTATAGCCAACAATAGCCAGCAGTTAACCTGCTTGCTGAGCAGTTAGTCCTATTTAACTTTAATTAATTTCTGCATCCCTCCTACACAATAAAGCGTATTGAAAAATCGGGTAAACAGCACTAACTGACGTACACTCCATCATTATTACAACACCTTTGAAGCACTCTTTGTCACTTCTCTTGTTCTTTGTTAAGAAAAATTATCTTGTTTTCTTTCTATGGGAAAAAATTGGATTTTCAAAATCATTTTCAACCCAGAAATTTTCTTTAAATTATTCCTAGTTCTAGAAATAAATCATTTTGTTAGTTTTAAAATTGGTGTTTTTATGCTTAATATTATTGTTGATGTTTTAAATAATTGTGTGTGCTTGCATCGAATCGTCGAAATATATGAAATGTAAGAATAATTATTTAACATAAAATTGTGAACTATGTATATGCTTAAGTTATGTTACTGGCTGAAAAATTGTATTATTATTTAAATTATTCTTTTATTAAATTACTCTATTATTAAAAGTTTTATTTGAAGCAGCTAATGTTCCAAATCAAGAATGATATTTATTTTAAATTATATTTAAATTAATTATATATTATATTAAATCAATTATATTTTTTATCAATTAATGTCATTGTATTTTTAAATCAATTATATTAAATTTATAATCAGGAAGTATTAGAGAACGCAAATTATGACAGTTTCAATTAGTATACGTTACATAATTTGCAAATGTCATTTTAGCTTTCACCTTTCAAACAAAATCATTGTAAATCACTATTAAACATCAAAAATTACACCATGAATCTCAATTAAAACCAATAAACACCAACCTTTTTCTCTCTCAGTCGTATAGTAGAAGTTTCGCAACAAAAATATCTCACCCCTCTTTTCCTCTCAGTCATGGCGATTTATCGAGCCATAATCACCGAGGGGGTGTGAAGGATAATTGTAACCCTCTCAGAATCCTTGATAAGGTTCCAATGAAAGAAAAGGATACGTCAGAGAAGATACATCGGGATGCAGGTAGCCAAGGAGAAAAGGAGCCGAAGGGAAAAAGGAAGCAGATCGAAGGAAGGAGAACGCGAAACAGGAGGACGACGTTCTTCTCTGTATCCTTTGCCTTTGGGGGACGATTTAATTACAGTAATCACACGATTATGGTTCCTGGTATCGCAAGTCCACCGTGACTTGTCTCACGAGGAAGACTAATCGGTTTCCTAAATCGAGGACAATCCCCTGATCCAGGAACACGCCTACGAAACACTCGGTTCCTGGGCATTTAGCTTTTAATGAGAGCGCTAGAATGATGCAATTTGTGGCGATTGGCCTGAAGACCCGACCAACTTTCGTAGCGATGTTTCAGAGAGGTAATTAAATAGACGGTTCCTGAGTACGAAATGGACTTTTCGTGAAAGTTTGTACAGTAGCGGACAAAAGTTTAAGACCACAGATTCAACAGGATTAAAGTGATTAATGTTGTAATAAATGTACACACATTAGGTTAATAAGTGATATACAGGTAACCCTCCTATAACAAGATAGATAGGTTCTTAGAAAATGCTGTGTTGTATGAGATCCAAAGCCAGTACAAAAAGGGGTGGTTATCTTCCAAAAATTTTTTTCTTTGACATGACAATTTCTTCTTTGACAAAGCAGTGTCATTGACTCCATTTACTTTTGTTATTAGTTAGTTCTAAGCTGATGTTGAATTTATTAAAAATTGTATTTTAGAAAATTTATGAACAGTACCAGTTCAAAACTAACTAATAACAAAAGGAAATAGAATGAAAAGAAACGCAGTTCTGCAATTCTTAGTCTCGTATATCACGAATGTTCATAGCACGGCTAGCTGCAAGAAATCAATCATCGTCCGCAATATCGCGTCATATATTGTAGGAATACGATCGAATGGATGCAAGGTTAGGAAAATCTGAAGAGTACTTCAGTTGGGCGATAGTCGTGCGAACGTAGAATGTTTGAATTCCAGTGTTTCTAAGGCGTGAAAGATGAGCACTTGAGAAAACGTCGCAACTGAGGAATTTTAGGCGAACGTGATCGAATGCATCAAGTAAGAAAGATTGATAATTAGAAAGAATGGAAACGAGTGTTTGGAAGAATACATGACGGGGAAAATGCGAACACGTTGCAGAAAGTGTTTGACTAACGTGACAGCAAGGTTTTAACTGTGAAGGAACAAAGAGTTTGACTGTGAAAGCAAAAAGACGTAGAAAGAGTGTGATTCTGAACGTAGTAATTGCTAAGTTGTAAAGTCATTTAAGTTGTTAGTGTTAAATTGCTTTAAATATACATTTATTAACCCTCCGCCTGCGGTCCTTGGGTCTTTCGTAACCCATGCTGAGAGTTCCTTGAAAGCGATAACGCATACAACGATGAGCGCTGTATTCACGTTATTATTATTTGTTCCTATACGCTCCTATATCTTCCTATGAATTGGGTGATTGTCACTGAATACAGTATCGATGAGGACCTCGGTCTCGAGCGATCGTCACTTTGGGTAGCGTAGCATTGGTGAACCGCATGGACGGCTCTAAATATGTATTAGTGAAATATCCGTGAGGGTCTCGAAAGACCCATGGCCAGGCTGCCAAGCTTCAGTAGTCGGAGGGTTAATATTCGAATCACTTCACTTTTATTTTATTCACACCTGAGTTCCATCTCTCGCCCTATTAAAGCTGTTAACACTTAACCGACCGAACGAGGAGATCTCCCATTCTTTCCACAACAAAACGCTGCAATTGATTCTATCCACTTTTGTTATTAGTTGGTCTTGAACTGGTGTTGAATTTATTAAAAACTGTACTTTGGAAGAGCCAAAAATGCATTCAATAAACTGTTAACAACACTCGTTCAAGATTAACACTTAGTCGACCGAATAGGGAGATCTCCCATTTTTTCCTTGACAAAGCAGTGCCATTCACTCCATTTACTTTTGTTATTAGTTAGTTCTAAGCTGATGTTAAATTTATCAAAAATCGTATTTTAGAAAATTTATGAACAGTACCAGTTCAAAACTAACTAATAACAAAAGGAAATAGAATCAATTGCAGCGCTCTGTTGAGGACAAAATGGGAGGTCTCCCCGTTCGGTCGGCTAAGTGTTAGAATAACATCAATGTAAGAAATTTACATTAAATGGAAAATTTAAATTAGCAAAATTAAATAAGAAAGTTAGAATAGATCTTCAATTCACAATTTAAAACGGTTTAGTTTCAAATTAATCATGTTTAAGAGACACAGTTCGGTCCTTTGATAACGCTGAATAATTAGCGAATATCAGATACGTTTTAGATTAAGTTGCAAGTTGATCGTAGAATCAAACATGAAATATTACACGACAGATTGCAATTCTGCTTGAGGAACGCCTACTGAACGGCGACAGTGTTTATCACTTCCTGCGATCACTCGATCTAAACACGAGACTGCATGCATAACGATGTTAGTGGCAATCTGCCATGGCGGCTCGTTTTGTAGTGTCTGATGAATTCAGTATTGCTCTTTATATGCGAAACGATTTTTGAAGTTATTGCTTGGAGATACCATGAAGTCACATATGTTCGAAAAATTGTATAAATCTTTACTTGGCAATGTTTGACAGCGCAGTTCTCAGCAACAATACATAAATTATTAATTAAGTTAATCTTATAGTGGAATATCATATTAAAATACAAGTTTCCCTAATTAGAATATAAAACTGCCATCATTTTTAAATTTAATGATTAAACATTTAATTTACAATTCTACTTTTTTCATCTATATAACAGAGTATCTAAACCTAATTTATAAGTAACTCTTCTCAAACAATTTAATAAATATTTTGATACACCTTAAAATTAAATTATTTCTATTAAATTTTCGTAATTTTAATTAAATCATTAAAAAATTTTGTAAATTAGTTTGTGAACAAAGTATGACTGCTATTGCTGGCACCAAATTTACATTTACCAAATTTAACGCCTGTTTATAATTTTAATTAAGTAAACAAAACTTTTGACAATCCAGTTATATACTTGTTTACGTACCAAGTAACTTGTATACCTATATACATTTTGATACTTTTAAGCAAAATAAGTTTTACTTTTGTAGCTTTATTTAAAAATTAGATTTATTTTTAATTTTATATTCTGGTGTTATTTTTTCTTTTATTATCGTTTAATGGAATAAAGTACAAGGTGTAAATTGCTTATTATTTTAAGTGGGAACGTATATAAACCATTAGGGTTATAACAAACTTTCTCTAATAAATGTTTTTTTAAATTGTGGTAGATATAATTATTAATTAGATATAAATAATGAATTCTCATTTCAATTACTTGAGAAATTAATTGCATAATTTAAGGAATTTAAATATTTTTAAATGCATTAAGAATTTAGTTTTAATATTTTGAAATTAAAATATAATTTTAACGTTGTATCAACATAATTTTCCAGTAAATTAATTTGTCATTTGATAAAACTTTGACAGAACAGCTATTTTCTTTTTTTTAACCTTGCATTTATCATTTCAATTATTCAAGTAAAATATGTATTACAGTAATGTGAATAACGACACGAGATGTCTCAATTATTAAAAATCCAATAGTTTGAATCACATTTGCTATCATTTTTGTGTTTGTAGTTTATGATATACAATTAATATTAATGAGTGAATGTTATTCAAATTATACAGTGTTTACTTTTATTTTAATCAGAAAATCCTCATGAATATATTGATACAAGTTTCATTAAAAAAAAAAAATAAAAAAATAAAAATGAAAAGATTTGCATATGTATTCTTTTACTGATATTCGTGTCGAAATTCAAGTTACTTTAATCGAGATTAAGAACTTTTCAAAAGGATTTCCCTTAGTAGTAGGAATGACTACCTTTCACTAATCCAAGCAAAATTGGCTAGCAGTTATCCAAGCTTTCCTATAATAACTTCTTCGCCGCACATCTTATTGATAATTCGTTTTTTTATAAATGTTTCACTCTTTAATATATCATTACATTTTTATTAAAAGTCTGTCGTATCATGTTTACATTTGCAACAGTAACAAATGCCCTTTAATAATTAAAATAAATTCTGTTTTATTAATTTTTGAATCTGAAACTAACAGAAATTTACAACACTCACAAAACGATACACAAATTACAATATTTTTGACAAAATATCATCAAGGAATCAAGTTTGCGAATGACAAAGGCAACGTTTTCTCATCTTGAAACGAAAAGCAGTCAAACGTTACTTCCTTTTGGACAACTTTACTTCTTCAGTTAGTAAGTAACCGGGTGCTCCTTTTTCTTGCGAAAGGAGTTCGTAATTGCGACGGTTCTCCGGCAAGAAAAATGAGGGGCATGAAGGGTTAAACGAAGGGTATCGAGACAATGACGACGAGGGCAGAAGTGGCTGCCGTTAATGAAAGAGAAAAAAATGACACCGTTGCCAAAGGAGAGGATCGAAATTTTGAGCCATTTGGAATCAGCAGTGTTCTTTTATTGCGCTTCCTGCAATTGTGGGAACTGTTTGGCGGAATGCTCGCCATGGGAGTTGCTTTAACTCGGGAAGCATCAATCAGTTTAACGATGTTAACTACCGCGATTTCTGACCGTGCGCTTTAACCCTTTTTTCACCGAGAAAAATGTGCATTCGAATGGAACAAAATATTTGTTATACTAATAATGAATAAATGTTACCAAATGTCATTAAAACTGGGAATCAATTAACAAATTTGTTGAGATACTAGGAACTACTAAATTACTTTTGTTGATTTTATATATCTTTCGAGCATTTTCTGGTATTTTATATTTCGTTTTTAGCAAATAATGTTTTAACGATTATTTTGGATTAATAGTCACAAGTACTCGATGTATATTAATTTTTTGTAGCCAAATGGTCTTTTGGGCTCAAAATGCTTTGATAAAAAAAAAATACAAAAAAAAAAAACGTAGTTTTAGTGATTTGGAAGTCAAATTAAGTTTGCCAAAATTAATCGGCTTTTTGCACGCTTCGTTTGTAACTTTTATAACATTCCTTTGTACGAAGGTAACAAATTTCTAAGGGATATCATATGTACACTTTAAAGAAATATTAAAATATTAATTGTGTGATGAAAATATCGTTTAACACGTTCCGTGTTACGCCGTTTTTTGAAGACTTTCCGTTCAACCCATGTGGAGCGTATACGACCCACACTTTTACAATGAAACAATGTTTTTGACTTGCATACGTCTTATAATTTTTCAATAACACCAAACCAAGATTAAAGTTTTTTAAAAATTCTTCATTTTACAATGAGAATACCCACCGAACGGCAACGGAACATGTTAATAATAAAATCGTTAACAATGCATTTACGCTAAAATGAGACGGTCAGTGAGTGCATATATTGAATCACGGTAAAGTGTCAATAGTGTTGGAACCGAGATCCTGAGACCCAATAATAAACGAAACTCTTCAATCAATTTCGCGAGTCGCTATACATACGTCCAGAGTGAGTCGGCTTTCAAAATGGCGGCAGCAAAGGGAGTGGCGCTGCAGCACCAGTTCGGGGTAGCGGTTTTATAGCGAGCTCGCAATTGTGGGAGTTAGCGCAGTGGAATGTTGCGAGGGCCCCTGGTATTCACCCTCGGTGCCCTAAAACGTTAACCACAGATCCCTCGGCGGATTAGATCGCCGGGGCAAGGCCCCGAGCTACGATTTGCGGCCAACAGGGAGACGAAGACGAAGAGAAGCTGCCACGGTCTCCTCACCGTTCCCTTCGCGTACCCTCTTATTAGGGCGTGAGCCTTATCTAAGGGTCATAGGGCCCTCGCGACCTCCAGAGTCCCACAGGCGATCCCATAGAATTCCAGGAGTCACTGGTCACTTCTACGCATCCTGCGTAATCGTGAATTCGATTCGGCGAGCCGATTTTTCGGCGTTCGCGATAAACTCGTTTTCAACCCTTATCGTAGATTTTGATAGAGAGGAGAGAATAACTGCTTTGTAGATGTAGAAGTTAGAATGCAGGATACTGTTTATTTGTGGATTTTTGAAAACAGAATAAAATTATCCTTTTAGATTATAACCTGTACATGCAATACTTATGGGGAAGGTTAATAGGTCAAATGTAACAGAGATACAATTATGTTTGTGATAAAGTTTCATTTTTATTTCAATTATAGCTGTTGTTTATGGGATTGGTTATCACTAACAAATAAAAGTTGCATTTAATATTTCAATAATTAGCATTTTACTTATAATTATGTTAAAGTAGTAGCTAGTTAATGAAAATACATGCTTAATGCAAGGGGTTAATACATTGATTTGTTGAGTTGATTATATTTGTGTATCAAAGTTGTAAGTTTCAAAATTACTAAAAATCATTAACCTTTAATTTGTATTATATTTTCAAGTGGAATCTACATCCTATCTACACTTTCATTGTATTTAACAATAACAATGAGCAAAAATAAGGAGTAATGATAATTATCATATTGATAACAAATGTACAGAAGTGAGTGTTATATAATGATTGATCTTTAATATTTTCCTATCTATTTTCCATCAGCTTCGATTATGCATTAATTTAGTTTATTAAGTGAGTTGTTAAAATTGTAACGAATACTATCAATCATAAACTTATGAATCCTTATTAATCTAACCTAATTTAAGTTTTATATTATCCATTATTATCGTTACGAAATTTCTTGCTTCACTATAAAAATTAATTCTGAACGTTATTTCCAGTCGTTATTTGATTAAACACAATATACAACCACCATAAGATTTTCATGTAAATAAACATGTATATTTGCAAACCTAAAATAATCGTAAAACCCGTGCAACTAATCTCATCAGTCATTATTTCTAAACATTATTTAACTTCACTTTCCTTTTCATTTCCAAAACGAATAATCATATCTTTAATTTAATTAGCCAATTCCTACCAATCCCCGTTCACAAACAGCTAATTACCTCCATTATGCATCCACAGTGAACAATAAAAGCTTCAGTATTCCCAAAACGCAAACGTAACCGTTTCCTTCAAACCCGACGAACAATTTCGTCCGGCCCTCGTTCACCAGCAATTAATTACCTCCATTATACAATCCCGTCTTCCCCCGGAGCACCCACATCAAATTTAGCACCCGAAAATTAAAGGCGAGCCCAGACATCATCGATCCGGCAATGATTCCCTGACCTACCGTCGTTTCGCCGGCCAAACTGATGTGACCACCGTGCGACCGCCGCTCCTTTGATTCGCACGAACGATTAAACGTGCAATAATAAATTTCGGGAAAAGGAAGGTGGCTTTTGTCGGAGGGATATACACGGGATACGCGCGTTCTGGAAGGCGAGGGAGCTGGTCCCCGCGGGCCCATGGCCTGTGGTTAGGGCGGTGCGAGCAGCCTCTCTTTTTTGTTGGCCGACGATTAGGTAAACTGGCCGGGCTGCGGCGTACAGTGTGCCCACATTGTAGAACACACTCTAGGCCTGTTATTAGTTAGTAGTATAGTTTAAACTCGAGACGCTTGGAAGAGGAGCGAACCACGCGAGGAGAAAAAGAAAAGCGAAGCGAAGAGGGAGGGAAAGGGAAGAAAAGGAGGAAGTTAGGGGTCCTCTGTTGTAAACGCCGCTAATTCGCGACCTAGCCAGGCGCCGGCTCACCTCGTTCCGTTCCCTTCGTATATATTTTTTTTTTTTTTGCGCGTTTTATTGCTGGTCAAACGGGCAGATTAAGGTAAGATGTACGGAAACAGAAGAGATAGAGGAGGGATTTTTGTTATTTCTTAGTATTTCTTAGTCAGTTTGATGTTTTTGGTTGCTTGAGATGAGTCAAGGGAAGCGTGTGCAATGGTTTTTTTTGGAGATTTTTCTGAGGAAATATTTTTCCTGATTTGCTACGGTCGATACCGTGGAGCTCGCGTTATCGACGGAGCATGGTGAGTTTGGGGACAACGTAGTTCCCTGGCATCGCCTGTGTCACCCCTCGAATGCAGATTTTGCCGTTCTCCGCTGCGCCACGTATTATATGGGTTACTCTACTGCCTTCAGGGAGTATTGCATCCAACTGATGCTGCCATCTGAAGGTGCACGAGACAACAACAAGGCGATTCTTCGATTCAGAGATGCTTTCATTATTATTTTTGGAAATCGATATGGTACGAGGTTTTACTTTTTGCTCTCGAAGTATGGAAGCGAAAATTTGGATGAATTTACTTGTGCAATGATTACGAAAATTATCTGTTCGATGTAAAAGATTTTAACGTTCAAGTAGGAGTTTTGAATAAATCGATCGTTTTTCTTTTCAGAGGTATTACAAGCTTCATGAACTTATCCTTTGCACATTTAATCTCCTATGGTTTTAATTTAATTTAATTCTGGGATTTAATTTCCTATGGATGTAAAACGAATAATCTATTATAAAACATCTATGTAAGATATGTTAAAAACTTCTTTCAAGGATGAGCTTCTTTAAATAAAGAATTATCTCCTTATTAGTTGTCCTACGTTTATCAAACATTTTGTATTTCATTGTGAACGTATACTTAGAGTACAAAAAATTGAAGAGATAATTTAACATCTCACTCTGATAGTTGCAAAAATAAATAAATATTATTTATAAGAGATTTTTCTATTAGGTTTAGGCAAAAATTAGGAGATGGGTTGAAGAAGTAATACAAAACATAGTTATCCGAAAATCAATTTTGTGTGCATCTAACAAACGCCAAAATAATCATTTATAATATATAATCAATTAATGTAACTTTTAATGTAAAAAAGGAAACAATCTCAGTGGATTCACTTATTTAAATTTATCCAACTTTTTCCAGTTACATTCCAGTTATTTCGTTCTAGACGTAGAATAATAATAACACGTTCACTTAAAAAGTAAACAGGCAATGATAATTAATATACATAATAATTGTTTTTTTATTCAATTTTATAATATGGAAGGTGTAACGAAGATAATTTGTGTAATATGTAAAATATAGAAGTTTTACATTTTAGATAGTTTTCGAATAGTTATTCTTTATTCCATAACTATCAATACAAGAAGTTCTCGTAAAAATCAACAGAAATTACATTTTATAAAGAACTTTGAGTGTTTAAACATCAGTTGACATAACCCTGACGAATAAAAATAGCAGTTGAATATTCCTCGAAAATTCTCTTATACCAAAATTTCGTTAAAATCTGTTATTATCATTTCAAAATATTTTACGTTAGGTTGATTGTTCGAGAATCTGATGAACAGAATATCACTTGCTTCTTTATTAACACTAGATTTACGAACATTTCTTGTATATCCATTTCCAACATAAATATACCAAGGAATAAGGCATACATCAAACAGAATTTGAAATTGCAGAACTGAGAGAGAAATAGATTTCGGTATATTTGTATTGCTCCATCAATAAAAGTTAGCAAACATTGCTAGGAATAATATTAGGTGTGCAAATTAATTCTGTGCCTTTTTCGTACAGAACCCACCTTCCTAACTTTTGAATCTTTCTTAATTGAAGTAAACGTTGCGATAAGCATTGGTGAGTGACACCTAGTTGCAACAGCTTTTTCAAACATTTTTCAAAAGTTATTTTAAAATGTCTTGCCTGTCTTGGACGTGCTTGCCCGATCTTTGAAACCACATCTTTAGCTTCAGAAGCATACATGAAAATTTCTTGTCTGACCTGGACGCGCTTGTCCAATAGATTAAAATCTACGTTTCGAAATCTTTGAAACCACTCTTTGCACGTTTTATACGCCACAGCGTCATTACCAAAAGCAGAACAAACTATTTTTTTAGCTTCAGAAGCATTTACCTTCGGTTCAAGAGCAAAAAGAATGCAGTGCCTCAAATACTTTTTGTCGAACGTCGTATTGTTTACTGTTATTAGGTGAAATTATGCCGAGTTGTCATGATTGTTTTAATCCTTTGCACTCGAGAGCTGACTGTTGGTCACCAAGTGATAATACCGCAAATTTTCAGATTTCAGTTACTTTGTTTATTAGTCAGACCCGGAGGTTAAATAGTCATATATGTAAATTGTGGTATATGACTTAACTAAACTAGATGAAGTTTACTATAAGCGAATCTTAGTAAATATTTTGAGTTTGAAAATTTTTGAAGTTACTATCATTAGACGACCAACAGATACCTCTCGAGTGCAAAGGGTTAATGTTCCTTAGAGTATAATGTTGCAACTTTCAAATCACCACAGGACGGGAAAAGTATTTTAATTTGAACGGAAGTTACAAAGTATTAAATGCAATGGCACCGAATTAATTTGCATACCGAATAATAATCGTTTTTGCAAATTTTGCTCATGGAGTTCGAAACGTAAATAATTTTCCCGTAAACCTACTGTTAATTCGAATGTTTTTCTGTACTCGTTATTGTAACGAAACACGTTAACGAAATACCATACATCTAATTTACCCAACCACAGGTAAGCATACTCCCACTAATAATCTTCTAAGCATGAGTTATCATCGCAATCCAATCTTCATAAAGCATACACACAGCTCAAATTACAATTCCAATGAACTGTACAGAAAAATGTCATAAATCATCTCCAACGAATTATAAATTTTTATTCGTCGCGGGAATACACGTTAAAATTAGAATCTGTCATTTCGACTTCGTCCGGGGCTTAGGTTTTCTCATTTGGATCGCAGGTATCTAAGAAAAAGCTCTGGTGAACCATAAACGCGCGTAAATTCCGGGCGGCAACCGTGGATTATCGGCTCATAATTCATCGCTGGCCGAGACAGTGATTGTCAGTTTGCGCGAACGTTGCATCCGCTTGAACTCGCCTCGAATCCGCGTAATGGATCATTATAGGTCGAGCGATAATCAATTTTCAAAGTACTCTCCGGCAGCGTGAGCCGCATAGGGACCGTTTCGAACACTTCAACCACCAACGCGTAATTTCAATCCTGTCTGCGCGCCATTTTTGATTCCTGCGAACAACGTAACGCGTCGCTGTTGAATGGCAAATGCTAGGGAATGCAGCATCACTGGTCACTGTTAATTGGGAAAGTTATCAATTTTAATTATTAGGTGATTGTAAAATTAACATCATTGCAAAATTGATTTTTGATAATTGTATATTCGTTTCGTGTATTATTTGTAGATAGGGTAGTGTTAGAAGATGACTTTAATGTAGATTTAATAAGTTAGGAGTTTGATCAAGTTTCTTCTTGAAATGGCAAATGCTAGAGAATGCAATATAACTGCACACTATTAATTAGAAAATTTATCGATTTTACTGCTTAAAACAGATTATGCACAATATCGAATGTATACGGTAAAAATATTAACTTCTTTGATGTATCATTAAGCTCTTTCAAAACGTCACTATTTAGGCTCAACTTGACCTCAACCAAATAATTATTAAGTTTTGTCTTTCTTATTTTGTTTTATCTATTATTTGCTGTATTACATATTAAGTTAAGGTATTGTTATATACTTCTTATACTTATCCTCTTGTTTTGTATACCAATGGATTTTTTTTATCTGTAAATAAATTATTATTATTATTATTTTAATTATTAGGTGATTGTAAAATTGATTTTTAGTAATTGTATATTTGTTTCATGTATTATTTAGAAGATAGTTTTTATATAGCTTTAGTAAACCAGGAGTTTGATGAATTTTCTCCTTGAAAATTGATTTCTGGTAATTGTATATTTGTTTCATGTATTATTTTTAAATGGAATAATGTTGTTAGAAGATGATTTTTATATAGATTTAATAAATCAGGAGTTTGATGAAGTTTCTTCTTAAAATGGTAGAGAATGCATCATTACTGGTCATTGTTAAGTGGGAAAGTTATCGATTTTAATTATCAGTTGAAGTTTAGTACGTCATTGTAAAATTGATTTGGTTTTATTGGATTGATAATTTGAATGTGTTATGCAATTTTATTTGCAGCATAAATCGATATAAATATACTGTTATAAATTATACAGATAAACTTCGTAGTATATGAATTGTTAAACCATAAAGTTTATGGGTGTACACATATATTGCAAAGAAAATATTTAAAGAACGTAATTACAGTTTGTTTATGATAATAATTAAAAATATTTCTCGTAGTTATGCTCGCTCCGACGTATAATATTCACTCCATGTCTTTTCATCGTATTATAATTGTGATCATAAGATAGAGAACCATTAAATGGTTCTTGATATTTTAATTAGCAAACACGACTATTTTTAAGTGAGCAATTTTACAGCTAGTAAATACTGTTAATAAAGATAAATATAAAAGATTTATTGAAGTTCCTAAAATTATTTCGTAGCAATCATAGAGTAGTATACTTCTTTTTCAACGAAAGTCATACAAATCAACCAAAAGCAATTGGAGGCATTTTATTGCTGATTTTTTAATTACATAATCCCAATTAACTATGCTAAAGGATCAGTTTTAGTTAGATCTCAGTTTTTAAATTTTTCTTCTGACCTTTTAAGAAATTCACACATCATCAAGTAATATTGTCAATACCGGATTTAATTATTAATTGTCTGCAGTCGACGTTAAAAGGTTTGCAGTTGAGTATTGACGAAAATTTTGATTTTTGTCAGCCAAGCTTCAATATTGGCAATAATTTAGGTAAATGTCAATAACTGATAATAGGTGTTGACTGTGTGTAATCAATCTTCAATATCTAACATTAATATTTATACTATACGTTTATTTGTTTTAAATTTTATTCTTGCAAATATTTAGTTTTCTCGCTTACACTTCATGTACCTTTTCTATATCTTTGGAACGTTTAATTTAATTAACATAACGCACATTCAGACAGTGCGTATCAATTAATTGAAGAATATTAAGGTAATTTAAAAAGTTTGTTTAAATATTCCAGTTTATTAACTTTCGAGTAGTTGCATTGTGGAATTCTTGAAGATGGAAAAAAGTAGGAACGAAGTATGTAGTAAAATACAGTGAAGAATTAAAATTCTTATGCATTATTCTAATAAGAAAACGAAACAGATCTTCGAGTCAACCTAATGCAAAGAAAGAAAGTATATGATCTGTTTCATGAGTTATTGTAGGCAAAATTAAAGTTGACATTTAACCCTTTCACAGTTTAACCCTTTTTGAACGAGCGCATTTTTCAAGAACAACGACCAGTAGATCGATGGATTTTTAAGAAATTAATTGCTTTATTTCCAGAGCGAGAAAAAGTGTATAATTAATACCGCTTTATTTGATTTTATGGAAATTTTTAGTAACAATAAGTATATGAACAGATATGTCCATACAAAAGGATACTGAAGTGAAAATTACAGAAAAATAATAGGAGTTGAAATAAACGAATAGATGTATGCGTGTAATGTATAGATTTATTTTTAATAGATTTACAATATATTCATACAAAATTACTTATATTTTTTTTTAGGTGTGGTACTTCTCCCAACAGTCCCCTATGTGGATACCAGGTTTTTAGGATAAAAATCGAATTGAACAGCCATTTCTATAAAAATCCTTCAACACAAATAAAAAAGGCACAAATAAGAAAGGGCCATGGCACTCAAACGGTTAACCCTTTCGCTACGGGAGGATTCTTCGGCGCGCAACTTCCGCTCAACAAGCTGCCATGCCAAAAATGTGCACTTACGGAACAATTGAAATTGCCCGTCGTACGTTCAATACCGAAGGAATTTTACGCAGAGCATAACTATAATCGGTTGTAGAAATGAAAGGGTTAAAAAATTATCGCATAATGCAATAATACTCTGTTCGCGAAATTTCACGGGGTGACTATAGTCACCGCTCGTAGTGAAAGGGTTTAACCAGTTAAGTGTGTTTGACGACTATATCCGTCATGGAGATATGGTAAAATTTTGTGTCATGACGACTATATCCGTCATGCGTAAAATTTGGTAACAATTTGATATTTAAATTGTAATTTTGGCGAAAACTGAATTATATTCGTAAAGTTTAATATGTTTAGAGATCAACACGAAATAAAAAAAACAAATGAAAATGATAAATAATTTGAGTTGGATTTATAACTATATCCGTCATCGCCTGATTATCGCGACACACACTGGAGGGGGGGGGGGTGCTTTGTAAAGAGGTCGCCACACTTAATTGGTTAAATTCTGATTTCAATGAAAGTTTTCGATAAAGTTTTTTGTGAGTATGTAGAACGTAATAATATATGTACGGATTAATTTTCAATCTTATTAGAGTACCACTTTAAACAAGTAAAACCCACGTTAAAAATTTCAGTGCTTCTTCTCGTCTTTTAAACATAATTATGTAATGGGGTAATATAGTGAAAGGGTTAACCCTAGAACTCCTAAGGAGGGGTTCTTCGAACCCACAAATTGAAAAACCTAAAATTAGAATCATTTCCCTCTCGTAAAAAATTCTCTTAAAATTATTTATTGTTGTTTACACGTTTAAGTTTGATATTAAGAGGTTCCCGTTGCTATATGCAAATATTGGTAAGCATAAGAGAAATATAACTGACTACCGCGATGACGGTACGCCATGGCACGGTGGCGATCACGCGAAGTGGACTCTTAGGCTCTGCTTTTCTCCAAAGAATAAAAATTACAGAACGAAGAATGAAACTATGTAATTAATTGGGAACTTTACCTGAAAAGACACTACGAACTAAAATACCAAAAGATACAGAACCGACAAAAAAGGGAAGATGTTATTAGTGTATAATGGAGGCTAAAAGCAGACGCATAAAATATAATAGTTTATTAAAATCAATGCAAAGTTGTTACAAATGCAAAAATCATGTTTGCAGAAAACATTCATTTAATACTATACTCTGCCATTCATGTTTATCAGGAGAATCGGAAGAATCAAGTTCAAACTAGCTGCACGTTACTATACTATTTTATAATAGTATTTAATTTTGTAAATATACATAAATCAATACAAATTGAATGCGAAAACATATGTTGTCTTGTTTATAAACTATAGCATATCCTGACATTGCAAAAAATTTTCCAAAAAACACTTTTTCCAGGATAAATGTATAAAAAGAAGTATGGGTTCGAGGAACCCCTCCTTAGGAGTTAGCGTAACAGATCGAAACTCAGAAGTTCTAGGGTTAATATACGGCAATACACTTTTTGTTTGATCTCTAATATTTATTCTAAATATATTTTGCATTTAAAAATCTTTGAAGTTAGTATTACGGGATGACTACCAATCACCTTTCGGGCGGAAAGGGTTAAAATATGATAGTCTAAAGCGAGAAAAACTCAAATCTGCCTCTGTCTCTTTTAGGGACACCCTGTATACGTGAATATAACTAGCGAGCGTTAGTCGTCGGGTGACTATACTCATCTCTTGTAACGAAAGGGTTAAAGTCGTACGTGAATTTCGCGGATCGCCAAAATTGGTCTGACAAACGGGTCGAAGGGCGAAGAAATTCCGAAAATGAAAGGGCTGAAAACGGCGGGAATCCGATTCGGTGTCTGGAGGAAAGAAAAGGGAAGCTGGAGGAGGAGGAGGAGGCGGCGGCCGCCACGGAGAGGTGGAAGCACTCGTTGGAGGATGGACCACGGCGTCGTTATACGCGTCGGGAAGGGGAAGCAGAGAAGGAAGCGGCGAGGTTCGCGCGAGCGAGACGAAACAGCGACGAACCGCGTCGGGACGTGGAGTTGGGTGGTATTCGAAAAAGAGGAGGCAAGAGGAGCCGCGATGTTGCAAGGATCTAGCTCGAAGATGATCGAGGGAAACGGGATCGTTAACACTTAGCCAACCAGCGCGAATTGTACATTGTCCACCGCATTGGGGGTCAAGGGGGGCTTTTAGTAGATTTAACACTAAAATTTTATCTCTTCCATGCAAATAAGTACACTATAATTGTCGGTACTTCTACTGTTAATTTGAATGGAAGTTATAAAGCGTTAAATGTAAAAGCACCGAATTAATTTGCATGCCTAATATTAACATTAGAACTACAGACGATTACAGTGTACTTATTTGTATGGAACAGATCAAATTGAGAATTACATGAAAAAATATCGAATACACAGAAATCAAATCTTTATTTATACCCTCTGCAAAAAGTCATGATAAATTTTGGGAGCTTGGAAAAGTGAAATTATAAGGTTGCTATGAATAATTATTATCAATCCGTCATTTTGACTGCTTTGGTAGTTCTAGGATTAATATCTGCTCATTTAGTTTGAGGAACCTGCATATTTTCCAAACATAAGACGGATCAGCATTGGAGATTATGGGTGGTATTCGAAAAAGAGGAAGCAAGAGGAGCCGCGATGTTGCAAGGACCTAGCTCGAAGATGATCGAGGGAAACGGGATCGTTAACACTTAGCTAAACCGGTGTATTTTATTGTACGCTGTGCTTTAAAAAGCAATCCGTCAGTAGTCGCAAACAACTCCGGGTAAAGGTAACTAATAATAACAGAAGAAAAAAGGAAACATGTTGCTAAGGTCAAAATGGGAGATCTCCCCGATCGGTTGGCCAAGTGTTAATGAATCTGAGATCACGAGACGTTGCGACAGAAGTACAGTCGGTTGCAAAAGCTTTTACATACAGTAACAGACAACTGTTTAAGACCAAAGGGTCGACGAAATTAAACTAATTAATTTATAAGGAATAGCATGATAAAGAAAACTTTTGTTTCCAAACAATCTTTCAACCCCTATTTTACCTCCTTAGGGATGAAACATAAAAAAATCCTTCCTTAGTGGGTCATAAAAGGAACTCATTGTCCAAATTTCATGTTTCTAGCATTAGTAATTTAGGCTCTGTGATGATGAATCAGTCAGTCAGTCAGGACATGTCTTTTTATATGTATAGACAGCATGATAAACAAAACTTGCATTCTGTGCTAATCAATAAATAATGTTCTATTATAATAATGATAAAAATGAATGTATAGACAATATTTGCAGACCATAAAATCATGTTCTACATTGTCCTCCCGTCTTAAGCTTTTATCCGCTACTGTTAAAATTATTAGAGTTGTTTATAAATAAACATTTTATTCATTTTAATATACTCAGGGTAAGTATATTTAAATTTTCGTTGGGTTATGTTTCGAGGGAAACGGGATTGTTAATGAATCAGTGATCGCGAAACGTTGCGACAAAGGTACAGCCGGTTGCAAAAGCTTTCACATAGGTATTTAGCCAATTTCTAAATATAAAAATCTTTGAACACCAAAGATAGATGGGCTTTTAGAAAAATAACAATGCTTCTTACAAAATCGAAATTTAATTGCTATGAATTAGCTGAGGTAGGTGTACAGAATTTGTTATAATTATTAGAGTTGTTTATAACCAAAAATTTTATTCATTTTAATATACCCAGGGTAAGTATATTTAAACATTTCGTTGGGTTATGTTTCCTGCAATAAGACCCTTGCGAACCGATTAATGTCCGTTGAATGTCTAAAATTTTCATTCCTCTGTCTCGAAATATCCGCATACATACGGTATATAACTGTGTGGAGACTTGAGTGACTGTAATTCCATGTTAATTTCTTGCCTTTTGATTACCAGTCGCTTTCGTTGTGCATATTATATGTAGACAAAGTATAATAAATCAACTGCGGATTTTTATGCGTTTATAGAAAAGTGCTGTTGGTGAGAAAGTGCAGAATACTCATAAGATGCAAAAATATACAAAATATCTGAGATATGGTACACGTTATTATCATATCTACGATGACATAGAACAGAAAAAGAGATCTCATGAATTTCGTAAATCAGAATTCCACAGAAGAGGAAAGCAAACTGAACAGAGACAGTTATAAGGTTCGCAAACCGGAAGTGTTCACCACTATCAAAGAATCATCGAAACGTCCCAACCAAGGAAACAAGCGCAGAAGTTCAAGAAGAGTTCGAAAACAAGGGAAAAGAAACATTTAACACGTTCGTCGCCACGTCACCCATATCTGGGTGACGTTCTTTTCATTAAAGTTAAGTAGGATTTAAAATTAGAATTTTAAAAGGAATTCAATGAAATAAGCATTTAAGTATAATATATATAAATATAAAATACATAAAATAAAAATAAAAAGTAAACATTTTTGCTATTTTTATATTCTTTTACCCCAGTTTTCTATGCAATCGGATTTGGGTCCAGCGAGAAACTCAGCCGAATCACGCTGTGCGACGAACGTGTTAAGGGAGTACACCGACTACTAAGTACATCAGAATAATTGACTAAACATCGTGAATGCACCAACACATAGAGTGGCCACTGTCGCGAAGTGGAAGAAAAAGAACGGAAACCAGGAAGGATGGACGGAAGCAAGGAAGAAGGCTTGCGAAAGACCGAAGGAGGACGTAGGCCAAGTGGAAGATAAGGGAGAAAGGAGGAGAAAGCGAGCCGCGAGTCGTGGCGCAGGCAAAGGGGGTTAGTTAGGCGCGTGGGGCCACGTGCGTTCCCACGGTTTCGAGAAGGCATATCGCACCGCAGCCCTCCGTTTCGCCTCCCCCATCCCCTCCCCCCCTCCCTCTTCTGTTGACCGCGTGGAAGGCCAGCTCTCGATGCTTATACAACATTATATACGGCTTCAAGTGTATGCATACACTTGCACGATCCGGTGGACACGTATCTATACGTGCACGCGAGTACTTGCACTGACACACACTCGCGGCTCACCCGGTAGAATGCCACGCCAACCCCCTCCACCCCCGCCCCCTCGCGGCGTGGCCAACGAGCCAGAGGTTCCCGAGCCTCTTACACCCCCTTGATCTCTCTTCCCCCGGTTCCACGCCCTCCTCCCCCTCCTCCCCCTCTCCCACCCACTCGCCCCCCGCCCCCTTCTCGCTAGCGTTGGCGGCGCGCTGACCTCTGACCTCCCATTACCGGCTCGACTGACCGACGACTCGACTCCCTCGCACATGCAGACCCCGGCCATGGTTAGACACGCTGCCTCGACGCGATATAGACGTACCACACGTTCCCTCGCGGAACGAGCCGCGTCCGGCCGGAACGAGCCCGCAGGAATTTCGGGGAATTGAATGTTACAGGGGACTGTTCCCGTTGGAACGGATCCCCGGAGGACGGGGCGTGATTCCGTTCAGGCAACTGTACGGTAGAACTCCGTTTATACGAATTGGAAAGGTGAGAAGAACGTTCGAATAACCGATTAGTGCGGATAATAAGAGCTCGTTGATTATCCCTCCCGGGATACTGTTTATTCGTTCGTGTAATGGGTGCTGATGGTCGGGTAAGTGGATTGTCTGGTCTTGCTTAGTATTTGTTAGAGGATGCAGCGGTAATCTCGTACATTTGAAGCATATTTAAAGTTATGTAATTTTGTTTTATTTTATTTTATTTATAAACGGATTGAAGCCCTTTATTCAATGTGTTTAACACTAGAACTATCGACACTCAACGTGTACTTATTTGCATGGAAGGGATTAAAGTGAAGATTACATGAAAAAATACATAGAAAACAAATCTTTATTTATACCTTCTGCAGAAAGTCATAGTAAATTTTGGAAGCTTGGTAAAGTGAATTTATAAGGTTGCTATGAATAATCACCAATTGATCATTTTGACTGCTCTGGTAGTTCTAGTGTTAAACAGAAAAATGAAAAATCAAAGAACATACATAATTAAACTTAGCGTAAAAAAGAAGTGACGTGTACAATAACTTATTCTACAACTAGGGATAACTTTAATCAATTAACCTTCGCAATCGCCTTTTAAAAGTGTATGAAGATCCGCAAAAAAAAAATCTATGCGATTGTATATATTATTAGAGCCAGTAATAATACGATCGATTGGATTCTTTAATTGATATGAAAATCTAGATTTATGTATATAGTAATAATTTCCTACTTAAAGGTTCCATCATTCTAAATAGCGTGCTGTATGAACTAATTAATGAAGTTGAGGGTGAGGAGAAGAATGTGAGAGATGAGAAGAGATATATTAATAATGATTAATTTTTCTATTTAATCTTTATGTATATAGTAATAATTTCCAACTTAGGGGTTCCATTTTTCTAAATAGCATACTGTATGAACAAATTAATAAAGTTGAGAGTGCGGAGAACAGTGTGAGGGATGAGGAGAGATATTAATAATGAATATATGATTAATTTTTGTATTTAAGTTTTATCTATCTGTATATTTTTTTTCCTTTACTTATATACTAGACAGAATGCGATAAGTGGACGAATATTTATGCGACCGTCTGTACAAGTGAGGGACTGAGACAGAGAGTGAAAAATTGAAATTATGTTGCTTTTGCTGCAGAAATTTAAAAATAAATAACATTGTAGCATGTTAAATTTCGTAATAACATGTTTGACGAGCTGCTTGTAGCATGCCATAACATTGGTGTCGCAGAAGAAATTATTGCCTGATATCGTGAACATGCTCTCTCCAGTGTTTCACTGAAGGAAGATCAGTAAAGGCATGATTCTACCGAGGCAACAATTGGGTAACATGCGACATGCGGCAACTAATGCATATAATAAAGCACAATTTCAGTGAGGCAACATGTAGCTAATATTTCCAAAGACATGATGCATGTTACTGATACTGGTTCAGCGAAACATTGGAGAGAACATGCTCGCGATATTGAGTGACAATTTTTCCATGCGACACCATTGCAGCATGTTATAAGTCTCATGATCAGTAAGTAGTGTTTTACCATAGTAACAATAAAAATGAATATATAAACAATATTTACAATCCATAAAACTATGTTTTACATTATCCTTCTGTCTTAAACTTTTGTTTGCTACTGTATATTTTTTGGGGGGTGGGGGGGTTCAACTATTTTTTGTCTCCTTTCCATGTTTAGTCTACCCAGAATTTGCGTTCGTATAACCGAGACTACGCTCCATCTCAGTTCGGATAATAGAGGCTCACTTAGAAGTTCGTATATTAGACTGTTGGCTTCAAATCGTTCGTATACTAGAAGTTCGAATAAACGAAGTTCCACTGTAAATTATATTATTCCATATACAACGTGTATAGTCAGTAAGAGTTTATAAGAAGCTTCTTCTGAAGGGGATTTGATTTAACACATCTTGCGCGGGAAGCGACAAAAGTCGTCTTCTACTAATATTTGGTGGATTGTTATCAATGCGGTTTTATATTGTTTTTACGATAAGATCAGGTACACATGAGAACAAAACGTGTGTTGCAGACATGCATTCTTCTCAACGCACTTTGCTGATGCTGTGAGAATTTGGCGGGAAAACACTCGCGCAAGATGTGTTAACAAATAGCAACTCGTTTCGTGCAAGTTATCAAATATCAATATTAATATTTCTGCGTGGACCTTAGAAGTTCGTATACTAGACGCTGGACTTCAAATCATTCGCATAATAGAGGTTCGGATAAACGAAGTTCCACTGTAACTTATATTATTCCATATACAATGTGTATAGTCAGTAAGAAGTTATAAGAAGCTTCTCTTCAAGGGGTTTAAATTCAACAAACAGCAACTCGTTTCGTGCATGTTATCAAATATTAATATTTATACGTGGACCTTAGGAGTTCGTATATTAGACGCTGGGCTTCAAATCGTTCGTATAATAGAGGTTCGGATGAACGAAGTTCCACTGTAACTTATATTATTCCATATACAACGTGTATAGTCAGTAAGAGTTTATAAGGAGCTTCTCCTCAGGGGGTTTAAATTCAACAAACAGCAACTCGTTTCGTGCAAGTTATCAAATATTAATATTTCTGCGTGGATCTAATGATACCTTGCTGTTCCGCGTCACGGCCAACTTCCGTTTCAGTGGAAGAGGAAGCCGTGTTGTTAACGCGAGGATGCGATCCTTCGACGACGTTGCGCCGTTTTTACGCCCCTTTCACCTCCGAGAATTTCGCCTAATGGATTCACCGACCTACTTCAAATTGCCGTAGGAATTGATGCTCCGGTTGCTTCGGAAGAGCTTACTTAATGATGATGAATCGGTATAAATGGACCTGTTCGCGCAACATCCGACGATGATCCCCTCACGGATGTTTCGGTGCTTGTTGATTCAATTTTTAAGCTGTTTAGCAGAATATATAGTAAATTGGAAGTTAAATAAATTGGAAGAGCCTTAAAATGGTTTAGGTTTTTTGAGGGTTGAGTGCTATGAAGTGTTTCAAAAGTGTTTCGTGTTCTTTGGGAATCTGCTGGTTAAGAGCATTAATTTATTACATTTACAATTATTATATTTACATTTATTACATTTACATTTATTGCATTTATATTTATTACATTTACATTTATTATATTTATATTTATTACATTAACAATTATTGCATTTACATTTATTGCATTTACATTTATTACATTTACAATTATTATTTATAACATTTCCTTTATTACATGCATTGAAGTGTGTAATTGCAGACCACTTATAAATATCAGGCAATTTTACTTTAGATGTTATTATGAATTTTATATAAATCTTGCACAATTAGAAAATTAGGTTTTCTGTTAGAAAACAATGTCTAATTAGCAAGAGAAGTAAGAATCCTCAAAACTATTAAAATATCTGCTTAATAGCTATTGAAAATTGTTTAAAATTTAATGTAATCTTTTATGAAGTTCTTTGTGAAGATCATAAAGAAAAAAGGTAATGCAACATTTCTATTCAATTATGTAGGAAAAAACAAAGATTGAAGAACATTTCCCATGCATTAAATGAAAGTGAAAATTTAATGGCTGTTGGTTTTACCCCATACTTAGCTAGATGCTTAATAAACATTAAAATATTGTAAAAGATGTAAAATATAATACTGTATTCATCGTATTTCATTCTTTAAACAAAGGTTGTAAATAAAGCTAAACTTAAACCTTTTTACTGAACCCTTTTCAAATTTTCTGCAACAGACTGCTTGCCACTATATTTTACTTTTAATTGTTGTTGGATTACCTATGGTATAATTTAATGCATTGGTTAAATAATGCAGTACTTATTACAGAGAAATTGTAATGCCTTATTTATGATCTATTTGGTGTTACTCAAGTTTTCCTCAGATTTAGGATCGATCGCATCACTAGTTTTAGTGAAATTAACATTTGAATTTAAATTAAGTTCTGTAATCTTAAAGGTTACTTCAACAATTAGAATTAGGCAATAATTTAACAAGGATATCATTTTTATTTTACATTTCAGGCGAATTATAAGGTAGAATGCTTTATGAAGATTTCTAGGTGCAAAGTAGTACGAGTCAATGGAAATGGGTTATTAAAGACACAATGGTTATTTTATACAAAATTTACGATAGGTATTCTTAGATGACTTATAATTGCTAGAAATATAATTGTGTTCATTTTCATTTTTACAAATATGGTCGATATAAATAATTTCTCCATATTAGTTTCTAAAATACCATTCAATTTTTTCAAGTAAGTTTAATGAGTTGTGATGTGCATTATTTAGCCATGCTAAGTTTTAAAACATTGTTTAATTTTTTGAGACAGGTAGGTATATCCGTTTAGTGATTTTTTAAAGTGTCTCGTTTACTACGAGTTCTTAAGTATATAAATATATAGTTATATATATAATTGGGTATGTACTTATGTATATAAATACATAAGTAGTTTTGTTGAAGCTTTGTTGAAACTATACTATGCAAATTTTTTGAAAATTATCCATCAGTCTACAAAAACTTATTGCACCCTTCAAGAGTCACTCATATAAACACTACGTGCACTTTTGCACCCAGCATTTCAATAAAAAATATACTGTTTCTATTAACAGTTAGCGAATAAGACACTTATAAGACAGACCGTTCGCACAATAAAACATTTCAATTACAAGTATTCAAATAAAGCAGTTCCTACTTAAAAGCGAAGGTGTATTTTTTTCAAACACCAAAAAGCAGACGAACGTTTCACAAATTACAACGCGATAACAAGAGTTAGCTTTCTCGATAGACTCTTAGCTGAGTTGAGATCTGTTGAAAATCAATAAAAACAAATTGTATAATTGCGGCATTTATGAGTGACATTGGAACTGTCGTGTTTTTTTCATTTCATGGATTGTGTCTGGTATGCTTGTGTTCTTATTTTTTTTTGCTGTTATCGTTTATTACCGTTATCTTTTTGTTCATTTGTTTCACATCCTTTGTCCCAAGCTTGTTTTGTATATAAAATATTGGGTTGTCAGGAAAATTCGTGCCGACTTTGAAGGAAGATTGAAGCGCAAGGGATTTAAATTTTAGCATACATTTATTAAACTATACAGGTGCCATTCCTTTGTACAACCTTTTTCCATGTTTCAGGCAACTTGAAAATTCCGTCCTTCCAGAATTTCTCAGGTTTTTCAATGAAAAACTTTTCTACGTGACGTTTTATCTCGTCGAAGGAGTTGAAGTATTTTCCATTAAGGGAATTTCGTAATGATCGAAAAAGATACCATAAACAGCACGTTTCTTGTTTGCCGTTTTTGTGGCATTTTTGCCTTTCCGGTGAATGAAAAGTATTAACACTAGAACTACCGACAATTATAGTGTACTTATTTACATGGAAGAGATCAAATTCAAAATTACATTAAAAGACATTGAATACATAGAAAATAAATCTTTATTTATACTTTCTGCAGAAAATCATAGTAAATTTTGAAAGTTTTACCGCAGCGAATTTATAAGGCTGCTACGAATAATCACCAATTGGTCATTTTGACTGATGTGATACTTTTAGTGTTAAATGTTTAAAATGCACGTTTTCTTCCGTATTGAAAGGCGTATAAAACTGACAAAAATTAACGTATCGTACCCAAATTTTGTTTCAAATATGCCTGAAGCATTGTCTTTTACGATATGTATACATATTATTTATTCTCAATCATTCTAATATATTTAGACCTGTCCTTATGCCACCTATCAAAAATCCCCACGAACTTTCCGGACAACCCAATGTAACTTTTGATTTCGTTTAAATACTGGAGTTTGTCATTGGCCTTATTTTTGCCTTAACATTCCCTCAAGATCGTTCGTTCTCATTCGTTCGATTCGTTCCTTCGACCAGCGTCCCGCGTTTAACTCGAAATTCGGCGGGCTCGTGTTGTTGTCGAAAAACGGCACCGTTACTTTTTCTACGAAGCGTAAAAAGCTCCGGAACAAATACGCGGGCGAGTGGCAGCCGAGGAGGGCCCCGGTGCGGAGGTCTTGATCGCGCCGCCAAAGAAGATGCTCGCAGATATTCCCAAGAGCGAAAGCCTACAACCGAGGTCACTCCTCCTCGTGGGAGGGCCCTCAGGCGCCGCGTAGCCTCCCTCGTCGGGGCCTGGCCGGCCACGAAAAACAACAAGAGTTTATGGAGCTGCATCGCAGGAGTGTACGCGCGAGCCCGCGGTTGCTTCGGCCCATGGCCGGCCGAAGGCCAACGAAACTTGCCGCGGTAACGCTCGAAAAATCCGTTTGAATAATTGTCCGACTTACTTCTCTCCGCGAGACCGATCCACAGGCGGGATTAATGAAGCGAGTCGCGCGAGGACGGTGCCGGGGACCGGCGAACCTGAGAAACCGCGGCTTTTTTCGTGTACGTACAGTAGCCGGCAAAAGTTGAAGACCAAAGGATTGGGTAGAAATAAATTGATCGTATTTTCATTTGTTTTACTTCGTGAAAGTTAGGAGTAATTCCATATGGGGATTTTGAGGAAATATGTTGACGTTCATTTGTGGTTTTTTTTTTATTTCACATCATGAATTTTATGAGCGATTTCACTAGGGAATTTTCAGGAAGCATGTTGGTGTTGATCTGTAGATTTTTTTATTATTTCATTTTATGATATTTATGAGTAATTCTATAAGAGGCTTCTAAGGAAATATGTTGACGTTGATCTGCAATTTTTTTTATTTCATTTCATGAAAGTTATAGGCAATACCGCTAGGGAATTTTGAGGAAACACATTGACGTTGATTTGTAGTTTCTTTTTTTATTTCAATCCATGAAATCTACAAGTAATTTCACGAGGAAATTTTCAGCAAACACGTTGACGTTGATCTGCAATTTTTTTTATTTCATTTCATGAAAGTTATAGGCAATACCGCTAGGGAATTTTGAGGAAACACATTGACGTTGATTTGTAGTTTCTTTTTTTATTTCAATCCATGAAATCTACAAGTAATTTCACGAGGAAATTTTCAGCAAATATATTGGCATTCATTAGTAGTGTTTTTTTATTTCACTCCACGAAAGTTATAAGCAATTCTACTAGGGAATTTCGAGGAAACACGTTAAAGTTCATCTGTAGTTTTATTTTTATTTCAGTCTATGAAATTTACAAGCAATTCCATTAGGGAATTTTGTGGAAACATGTTGAAGTTGTTCTGTAGCATGACTAATATAGTATTACATGTTTCGGTGAGAACAACACACCGATTTCTATTAGACGTCGAGTAGAACGCTGTATAAACGAGATTAATTTATGGATTAGCGACATTCGATTCATAAATTTTGTGCGGTCTTAAATCCCTCGAGGCTTTTAAAATTGCGAATTCTTATTTTTTCCTTGATCTTTGAGAAATTTCTATTTTATCAGCAATCGAGGTGTTAACAATGTCATATCCAAGAAATTAAATTATTTGTTGAATATAATTAAATAAATCTTCAATGCACTTACGACATATTCTGAATAAATGAACAAACGAGAAAAATTTATGCGATAATAATAGAAATCGCACTAATTAAACTGAGATTGGTGTCTAAATACAAATTCAATTGGATTATTAATTAAATAAATTCATATCACGACAATATTTTCGTTATTCATTCAAATTATCTGTTATTTATCCAACATTCAAGACCTTTAAATTGTAAAACAAGTAGAAAACGATTTACGAGACCGATCAAGTGACTAAGTCACATTTATAATCAAATCCAACATACCTACTTCCAAATATTGATTTTTTGATAAATGTCTTTTCCACCAGCGTTTAAATTAAATACCTAACCTAGTTGAATGTTAACTAAGTGATCCATAATTTCCTTGGGACCAATGGAACCAGTTTGCATATCTAATAAAATTAATTCAATTAAATGAAGAGTACAGGTTGTACTTAGCTGAAAAGTTCTCCCAGTGAGTACTAATAGCTCATTGGAGGCATGCAAAGTTCCTCGTAAAACTAGTTTTCCAACGACGATCGATGATCGATCGAACGACAAGCGTTCCTTGGTGATCTAGAAGGATGTTCTTCAGAATCTAATCGACCGAGCCGAATGATCTTCCGCAGAACAAGCTGGTAATAGGATTGTAGCCTGCTCGGTTACTTGCTGGTTGCTCGTTTATCCGCCTTCATTTTCCCCGACTTCGATGAAACGAATGCTTGTAAATCGTTCCAAGTAAATGTTCCGTGATGCAAACAGTCACGGGTAACTTGTATTTAATGGTGCTTCCCGATAGCATCGTGTCGCAATGTTGTTAGATCCATCATGTTCCTGGGTTGTGAATTTCAACTCGTTCAATTATGTAAAGTACTGATCACCTACGTTTTTTAGGATATCAAAATCGATAATAATAGAATTTACGGGTAATTAAAACAGTAAATGTAAGTAAAGGTTCAAGTGAAATTTTTCTAAAAGTGTAATTTCATTACATAAACGGATAGTTATGTTTAATGAATTTAATGGTGTTTCCCGATAGCATCGTGTCGCAATGTTGTTAGATCTATCATGTCCCTAGGTTGTGAATTTCAACTCGATTAATTACGTAAAATACTGATCACCTACGTTTTTTAGAATATCAGGATTGGTAATAATAGAATTTACGGATAATTAAAATAAAACTGAAGCAGTAAATGTAAGTAAAGGTTCAAGTGAGATTTTTCTAAAAGTGCAATTTTATTGTATACACGGATAGTTATGTTTAATGCAACTTTATGTATTGTGAGAACTAAATTTTCAACCAAATGTATTTATGTTTATAGTTCTTAACTATACTTTCTAAAAATTAGCTATTCATTTGCTAATAATCACTTATAGTAGCACTTACGCAGACATTTTCTATGCTGGTAAACTATATTTATTTTCGTGTATATCTATCTGTTGTATCTTAATGTATTATACCGTATATTTAAACCTTTGTACATGTATTTCTAGTGCTAGCGAAAACATGTATTGATTTTTACATGAAATGCTTTTTAGCCTTGAAGATATTTTATTGAAAATATTACTGGGTACATTTGTTTAGGCTCTTCATTGAATGAAAAAAAATTGTTTTAAAAGTTGTTAGTTAAATTTAACATTACTAACAATAAGCCTATTTTAGTTATATGAAATTAAAGTAGCGAGTAATTTTTAAACACATGTACTTAAAAACAGAATCTTATTTTTTATCTGTGGTAATGTCTTATTAACATTTGGAAAATTCACTTAGCTATTGAAAAAAATTATTATGAATTAATTGCTCTAAAAGTAGCATAGAGTAATGCTACCATACAATAAAAATACCATAAAAATAAACATCTTACTTAAGACAGATAATTTTCAATTCCATTCAAGTGAGCAAACATTAACAATAATATGTAGAACAAAATGACTTAATAATCATTGATTACTAACGATCCATTTTATTAACTTTAATATTTTGATTAAGATCGTGTTTACCTACTTAAATCGAAACGATTTTAATAAATAATTATGTTTAAAGAAGCTTAAATATAGAATTTTCTTTATGCAGTGCAGTTACTTTAGTTTAAATATATTTATACAAAAGAAACGAATATTACATTATAATGCTGTATTTAAAATTATTCAAAATTAATTGTGAACCCTGTAAGCATTACATCTTAAATGTGCTTTTACAGACAAAGTACTAAACTATTGTCCTCATAACAACCTTCCTACCTTTAACTTGAAATTATACTTTTTTATGAAATTTACTTATTTTTTATGTATTAGTGTGGTTTTTTAAAGTAGTACAACGAACAACGTGCAAGAAATATGGGAAAAGTAACCTAAAGAAGAAAAGTGTATTTTAAATAAAGATCTGCTATTAAATGACACTCTATTCAGATAACAGAATATGTGGGTATAACATTCGAATAAGGGAGGTTCTCCACTGTATCATAGCTTCATTAACGAGTAGGTATACTTATGAAAAACCAGTGTAGCATTTATTTAAAATTCACAGGACGGTAATAACGCGAGGAGCACGGATTTGCAGCGCGAAACCGGATAAACAAACGATAAAAGCGAATTCACTGGGATGAGCGCGCGTGCTGGGCACGTAGGAGGCATGTTACAAGCGAAAGCCTCATTAACCGGACTTTACTTGCAAGAACAAGATAATTAACGCGTTAAACCGGCGCCACGTCAAGTTATCGGGCCTCTCCCCGTTTAATTACGTATGCCCACGTGTTGTCGCTACTCTATTCGACCACCGGAGCTACACGCTCGCCACCTTATTGATTGACTTAACGCTAAACCTATCGACGGGTTAGGGTGTACTTATTTGTAACAAACAGATCAAATTAAAAATTATATTTAACCCTTTGGGTGCTATGGACGCATATATGCGTTTGTCAGTTCTTATTTTTTTCACCTTATGATATTTTTAATGGGCACACATTTTAGCTTTAATTTTTCGGCCATGGACGCATATATGCGTCTGACGGAAGGTACTCGTAGGGACTATGAACGCGTATATGCGTTTGTCAATTTCTATTTTCTTCACCGTATGACTCTTTCAATGGTCACATATTTCGGTGTTAACGTTTTGAGTGCTATGGACGCATATATGCGTCTGACGAAAGTTGCTCATTGGGACCATGAATGCATATATACGTTTGTCAATTTTTTTCTTTCCCTTATGACTCTTTCAATGGTCACACATTTCGGCGTTAACCTTTTGAGTGCTATGGACGCATATATGCGTCTGACGGAAGTTGTTTATAGGGACCATGGACGAAAATATGCGAACAATATATATATATATTTATATATTATTATTATTATATGTATTATATTTAATTATTATATACATTTATACATTATTATTATATACATATACAGAACAATAGCACGAAGTGGTACCAGCAAAGGGAGCTCTTACAGAAGATTATAAGGTGTAAGAAATGTCACGGAAGTGGCAACAGGTGGTCAAAGCTACCGCTTCGAGACTCGGTGTCTATGGCCTTTTGTCAACGAGTAACAAAGGGGCGTTACCATGGGTGCTCTATCCTATGGGGTGAACCCCGTGCAAAGAATGGGGAGAGCGAATAGATGGGGAATAAAAGGTACACTATCATGAACTACTCAAATACTTAGGGAAAACAGGTGAAGGGATAGAAAAGTTGAAACTTTTTTTATTCTACATTTTTTCTTTTTTTTTTCTTATTACGTTATACAATCCTTGCCACAGTAGGTACAACCAAAAGTATCCGCTAAATGAGAATAAATGCGAACGTTATAGAGAGTATTATGTACAATCGTCGTAGTGCTCAATTTACATTTGTTAAAAATGTCAATGTTACTTACAATTAGTGATCCAAACCCTCGAGTCCCATATTTCTCCCATCTTCTCTTCTACGTCGGCTCAAAATCTGCTATCTATTCATCAGTATCACCCGAAGGTATCGCTCGGGACACCTAACAGTCCCAAATTATCGGCGTGGCCGCCACGATCGGCGGGGCCCACGCGTTCTCTCTGTCGACTGTCCGACACATGATCCGTCATGCGAAATGAAAACTGTCCGATAGAAGGTGAATTCGAAGAAGGAGAAATCACGAACGATCGAGCGGGTCCCACGCAGAGACGATGATTAAAATTGTAAATATCTACGGCCGACCCCTGGTGTTACGACCTTTGCGCGGCCACGGCGCCCCATCGGCTCGTCTCATACATCAACGGATATTAGATTATGGTAAAAGGTGCGCATTAACCCTTTCGCTACTACGAGCGACTATAGTCGCCCTCCATTAGATGCCACTGAGGTATTAGGAGCGACTACAGTTGCCATTTGTAATCAATCTAAATTGTAGCACACACTACGAGATATCTCGTAATTGGCAGTGAATGGGTTAAACTTTAATTTCTCCGTTTCACAAAGAACCAATATCCATTAGATAACCCTGCCTCCATCACCAATTCTTGAATCACCAATCCTTGAAATACCAATCCTTGAATCACCAATCCTTCAAATACCAATCCTTGAAATACCAATCCTTGAATCACCAATCTTTGAAATACCAATCCTTGAATCACCAATCCTTGAAATACCAATCCTTGGATCACCAATCTTTAAAATACCAATTCTTAAATCACCAATCCTTGAAATACCAATCCTTGAATCACCAATCCTTGAAATACCAATCCTTGAAACACCAATCTTTGAAATACCAATTCTTGAATCACCAATCCTTGAAATACCAATCCTTGAATCACCAATCCTTGAAACACCAATCCTTGAAACACCAATCTTTGAAATACCAATCCTTGAATTACTAATCCTTGTACCACCAAAAGCTACCTACTCCTAACTAAACTCATATATGAAAACCAAAATTTGTGAGAATAAACTAGTGCTCTGAACTCTACTAAAGCCTTCGTGTCATCCTTGACCGAATTCTGGAAAACTGCGGTATTCCCTCGAAACGTCTACATTGTGCTACTGTGGACCGTGACACCTCGATCGTCGATTATCGTCCGCGTCAGCCGCTATGGATCCTTGACATCCTTTATGAAAGCAGAACTCGACAAGGGTTCTCTGTTCACCTGTTCCAGGAAGTTTTCCAATGTTCGTTAGGTCACTGATGAGTGACAAACCGAACATCGGCAGAATGAGGCCCAAGATAAAATCCGAGGACGAAGATAAGAGAAAGAGTGGAAAGTGTGGCAAAGGAGGGATGTTACCCGATTGTTCATTCGGTTGCGAACTATTGAACCGTGCAAACGTCTTTATTCAATCTTTAAACTTCCAGCGAAAATTCTTCCATATAAACATTCTTTCTTATGATTCCACCATAGTTTCTTCGTCAATTTTTTGGTTCTCCAGGAACCTGTCCTTCCGGTCTTCACCTCGCCAATATGGATTACAGTGTGGTGGAATCTTAAAGTGTGGGATATGAGAAAGAATGTTTGTATGAAAGGATGAATGTGGAGAATGTGTATGATAAACGTATGAATAAATATTAAGGTCGTGTGTGGAATGAGTGTAGCGAAGTATGATCTGTGTGATTTTTATATGCATGATATTGATAGAGTGAATAGCGATAAAAAAAAAGACAATCAGTGTGTGGTGATAACAGAAATCCTGGTAACGTGTAATTTTAACATATATAGAGAGTGTGTTTCAGTATACTTTTTTTTTTGTTATAATTCCAAGAGTATTTGCAATCAGTCTACCTGTAACAGACTACAAGCAAATGTGCTGTAAGTTTTGTGTTGAGAGTAACACTTCTGTGTTTCTCTTTATGTTTCAGATTTATATTATTAAAGAGAAAAAAACAAACAATGAAGTAAGTCCAGTACATAGTACCTCTTGAGTCTGAATATTTTTGTTACACTTCATTGTATTTTTTATTGCTAATAGTTATACAAATAAATTGTTCCAACACATTTGCTCACATACAGAACCTATCCCCGCAAAGGGATCCTGCAAAGCGACCACCACAATCGTCCTTGTACCACCAAGGACCTCCTCCTCCTAACTATCCTCCGCCACATTTCATCCACCCACTTCTCGCGGGAAAAAAGAGGAGCTGCCTGCCGCGTCACCTCGTTCCTCGCCGGTAGAACGTGGTAAAAGGGTGCAGATATAGGTCGAGCACGGGGTAATATTTCCATGGCGCTTAGCGGCAGGCCAACCAGGACGGATCCCATCCGCGCAGCACGACACTTTATTCCCGAATGTATGGCCGGTCCCAGCAGCGCGCGCGCGCGCGCGCGAGCGGCGATATTTTCCCGGATAGATGTGTACGGCTGTACACGCGCGTTCGTGGAAGATTAATCGAGTTAAAGGGCCGTGGTCGTTACAAAGTGTGCCGCCCGCCGCGACACAAAACCCATGCATTATCGGTCGAACGTTGCCGAACGAGAGAACGCCGCGTTCGTGTTCTAACGTTCATCTTGTCTCCGTCGATACACCCACGCTGCTGCCACGAGACGGGGGACAGGGGGAAAGGGTAGTGTCGCCACGAAGTCGAAACTCGAGCATGTGTACGTGAGTGTGCGTGAGCAAAGCACGCGCTTTTTTGCTGGTTTTAACCCTTTGCGGGACGGAGCCGCTCGACGGGCGAGCGTCGCTGTGGACGACAGGTATCGGAGCGCGCAGCAAAGAAAATATTCACGTCGCGCGTTTGCGTTATAAAAATTAAAGCTTTATTTAACCTCTTAAAGGGTGACACCACTGTAACGACCTGAAGTAAAGCGTTTCTTTGACAATTTTTTTTGGACAGAAGAAAAGGTGACGGAGAAATAATACTTGGGGTAACTGTTGAGCATATATTTGAGTATATTACAAAAAATTTTCATAGGAAAATATTACAAAATAGCGACGCTGCATAAATACGAGAGGGAGGAAAAGGTTCTTCCGAGCTGCATCGAGCCTCGAACTATATCCGATTCGTTTATTACATCCGGGGCCCGAGCGCTCGGATACAGGTACCTTTTTCTTCCACTCCGTATTTCCTCTGTGTGCTGTACGCCGCAAAACTAAAGCTTTATTTAAATAAGTTTTTCATAAAATCTAATAAAATCAATAGGAAGACCAGCCAATAGAAGAGACCGAGCCGTACTAAATAGGATCCAGATCAAACACTCTAGGATTACACAAGAACACCTTCTGAAAAAAAACACCCCCACCTTATTGCGACAAGTGTCAACATCCCTTAACCATCGAACATATTTTATTTTTCTGTAAGAAATACGAGACCTCACGAATCCAGGCAAAGGTTCCTAACTCAGTAAAAGAAATCTTCAGCAACACAGAAAATGCCAAAAATACCCTCAGTTTCATCCAAAGCAATAGACAACTTTATGAATACATTTAGCACCAACAACTAACGGTTTATGTCGCTAATGAGCGCGCTGTCGATGCGACGTTAAGCACTTAATTAAAAAAAAAAATCTCTAATTTTATTGAGAGGCAATTTCACTTCTTATGCTAGTATACCCAGTTTACGACGACAGACGTACGCCAGTTGCAGCGCGAGAGTTAGGCGGATATATCCGACACTTGTCCACAATGTTAAAAAGGTTTGGGCGGATATATCCGACATTCGTCCGCAAAGGGTTAACCCATTCACTGCCAGGTAAATTTAGAGCGTCTTGCCCTGGACGCCAAGGTTTCATCTTAAGGAAAATATGGGTTATCATTTTGACCATAATAACTAGAAGATTTGTTGATTTTGAAAAAAAGATATTACTACACAAAGTTTTCGTTCATCCTTTCTACTAATTCGTAACTCAAACGGTTATAAACTTATTCCGTGATCAATTGCAATCAATCTAAAGCTTATAGCACAAACCACGAGATATCTCGTAGTTGGCAGTGAATGCGTTAACCCTTGGACGACGGACTGGAGAACGGCGGGGCGAGTGATGGGTCGGATATGACCCGTATTATCTTTCTGATACTTATTTCAGTAATTCTGTATAGTAAACACTGTATAGTAAAACTGCTTACATACATTAAAACAGATACGTATATATTTAATAAACGGTATCTAATATCCAAATATAAATCTTACATTCAACAGTTCCTTCATCGAATTATTTGTAGATCTATTAAAAATCCAAATCGCGAACAAATCCAATACAATTTATTAAGCGCAACTACAACCAAACATTTGGAAACCGTCTTCAGACCCATACAAATTTACTTAGTTACGTTTCACGTACACCGAACCATCAACTCTCGAATTCACCCCTTCAGCCTCGTTACGTGGCGAGTCAGCGGCAGAGGAGGGTCGAAAAAACGAGGGGAACGCTACGAAAAGGCGGCAGCGGAGGAGCTGTCGGTTTTCAAAGGTCAATCACGCGTTCGCCCTGCGACGCGTCGCTGGAAGTTTCTTCGAAATCAAGCGGGATTCCTTGGAACCGCCTCGAGGAAGCCGGGATGCCCGTTCGCAGCGGCCGCGCGTGTTGGTCGATTTCTGTTGTCATCGTGGCCCCTGGAGATGGACGTGAGAATGCGAATTCGTAGGTAAGGGGGCGTACGAGGCCCGTCAGAAGGCCTTAGGCTGGCTCATTACCAGCAATTGTGGCCGAACGGCACCCCGCGGCGTGCTACACGGCTGCAACGGCCCCCGCTGACCTCGGGCACCAACCTGAACCTTCACCGGCTGCGAGAGCCTGCCCCCGCCTGCCGTACGACAACGGAATTTAATTGCTCGATCAATCATTATTTTCGTGACTCCGTGATCGCCACCGTGAACGGTGTCCACCGCGACGTACCCCTTTCCCGAGCGTCGCGATCCAATTTATAACCCTTAGAGCACTGAACACTTCCTGCTGAATCGATCCACGTGCACGTCGCGCTGTTAGCGGTTGCGATCGCTAGAGACGGTGTATCGTTACTCGTACATTGGCAAGTGTGTGGCAGCAAAGGCGTGATTTCATTGAGATAACGTTTAGGTATTACGCGATGTGCGACAAATAACAATTTTACCAAGGTAACATTTAGGCGACATGTAGCATGCTGCAATGACGTGTGTGAAGGCATGATTCTACTGAGGGAATATTTATAAAACATGCTGCAGTGACACATGAGACAAAAGACAATTCTACTGAGGTAACATTTAGGCGACATGTAGCATGCTGCAATGACGTATGTAAAGGCATGATTCTACTGAGGGAATATTTATAAAACATGCTGCAGTGACACATGGGACAAGAAACAATTTTACCGAGGAAAAATGTAGGCGACATGTAGAACATGGCAACGATACAAGTGAAGGCATGTTTCTACTAAGGCAACATTTATGTAACATGCTGCAGTGACACATGAGACAAAAAATAATTCTACTGAGGTAACATTTAGGCCACATGCAGCATGCTGCTATGACGTATGTGAAGGCATGATTCTACTGAGGCAACATTTATGTAACATACTGCAGTGACACATGCGACGAAAAACAATTTTACCGAGGAAAAATGTAGGCGACATGTAGAACATGGCAATGATACATGTGAAGGCATGATTCTACTGAGGCAACATTTATGTAACATACTGCAGTGACACATGCGACAAGAAACAATTTTACCGGGGAAAAATGTAGGCGATATGTAGCACATGGCAATGATACATATTAAGGCATGATTCTACCGAGGCAAGATTTATGTAACATGCTGTAGTAACCAATGCGGCGAATAACAATTTTACCGAGGTAACATGTAGGCGACATGTAGCGCATGGCAGTGATACACATAATAAAATACAGCTTCAGTGAGGCAGCATGTATTTTATTGGTTCCAGAGACATCATGCATGTTACTGATGTTGCTTCAATGAAACGCTGAAGAGAGCATGCTTGTGATATTAAGTGATAATTTTTTCGTACGATACTAAAGTTATGGCATGCTACTAGTCGAACATCAACAATAGGCGACACTAGATGACATGTGGCATGTTACAAGTTGCATGGTGTTGCTTCAGTGGAATCACGCTTTAAGACTTCCTTCACACGGCTATTTGTAAATCGCAATTCACGTATTCGAAACGTATTTAACAATTCTTTCACGCAGTCATTTGTGTATTCCAATTCACTCGATAGCTGATGCGATGTATTAACTAAGTCCGGCTAATTTTTCAGATAATCTCTCTATTGTTTTTTTTTTATTATCTGTTTTACGTTAATATCGCTACTGCTAAAGTTGGGGAAGATAGAATAATTATGTAAATCGATGAAATTAATATTTTTAAACAAGGTAATTAACTGTTTAGACAGTGTTGCAGAAAGTCAATTTTTTTAAATAATATAATAAAAGTAGTATACTTGTATTGTTCTTCCTAGTCAAATATTAATTATTTTTGTTGAACATTTAAGATCTATCCTAATAAATAACTATAAACTTTATATAAAAGATAAGATAATAAAATTTGTGGTTACAGGTATTTATCTATTCTCGTAAGTAAAGCACAAAAATCCTTGAAATCTCTTCTAGAATCTAACTTTAACCGATAAATGGGTTAACGTCCATAAAATATAAAAAAAAAACATTATTTCCCTTTCTGATATAAAAACTTTTGTAACCGACTACATCTACACACTTGCACCAAACCTCTCTCACACCCAAAGGTTCTCGCGAGTCTGAAACTCAACGAAGCCGACGCGACACGACGCGACGCAACGTAACGCATCGTACGAGGCACCATTCCAAAGCAAATAGACGACACTCTCTAATCAAACACTGCTTCATCCTCGACCGCCGAGGAATCGCTTGACAAAGAGAAGCGACCAACCCTCTCCTCGCCTGGCTGTCACGGAAACCGTCGTTGCCCTCGACGGCGGCTCTCTCGAAACCAAATTAACGGAATACATTAACCGCAGCTGTTACCCTTCGTTCCGTCGCGTGGACACGCGCCAACGACGCGCATAAAATTTCGGCTAATTCCCCATCATCATGACAATGAGAGGCTAAACAGCGCTCAATGGTGCTCAAAGGATTAGGCGAGCGATCGGCTCGCGGTCGGCTTGGCCTCTTTGATGACTGCGCGAATAGATCGTCGCGCGCGCCAGCTCGATGAAAGGCAGCAGAAAAAGGCAGAAAAAAAGGGGTCGGAAGACGAAGAAGAAGAACAGATGTAAGACAAAGGGCGGGGGGAGGGGGGGAAGAGTGGAACTGAGACAGCGTGGAGACAAAACGAACCAATTCTCGGCCTTTTACGATCATTCTCCACGCTCTCACCACCGTTATTAGCGCTCTTGCCTGGATAGATATACACAGGGCCGTGTTACGAAAGGGGAGTCCCCCCGGCCGCCCCGTTCGGGTTGCCACCTCTTTTCCGAGAAACAATCTGTTATAGCGGGTCCACATGAATGGCGAAACGTAAAAATACCCCTTCAGTTCCCACGTGACTGGCTCAATGGACCGGGAAGGAGCGGCCGGGTCCTCGGGGACGGCGGGGCTCCAGAGAAAGGGAAAAAGAGACGAGGCGAAGGCCGAGGAAGGGAGGAACCCGGTGCACCTCTCGATGGAGGATGGTGAACGTGGTGGCGGGAAGAGGGGAAGGGGGAAGGGTGGACGGTGGTGAGGGAGGAAGAAAAGAATTCGTTGCGGACTGCGGTTTTCAACGGAGCCAATTATTAGATGCGTCTCGAGGCAAGGAGATGAAGAAAGGAGCCCTGGATATCGATGTGAAATACGCGGGATTTTATATTTTGTCGCTGGACGTAATTGGGAATGGGCCGCGTGAACGAGTCGGGTGGAAATTTAATTTTCGACCGGGCTTGCAGTTGCACAGTGGTCTGGGGAAACGGCGATTCTTGGCCAAAATTAGAAACTCCGATTTTATTCAACATATCGAGTTTTTATCTTTTGTGATATAATTGCACTTGCAATTATTGCTGAGAAATAATATAATTTTATAATAAGATTGAAGTCATCTTTATGTCTATCACTTAGAGGAAGAATCCACATTTAATCCGTTTTTAAAGCGATACTCGTTTGCAGAAATACCAAATTTTAACCACAAAAATTAGAAACTTCGATTTCTTTTAACATATCAAGTTTTTCAACATAATTTTACTTTTTATGATATAATTACACTGTATACGGTAAATTACTGCTGAGAAATAATATAATTTTATAATAAGATTGAAGTCATTTTTATGTCTATCACTTAGAGGAAGAATCCACATTTAATCCGTTTTTAAAGCGATACTCGTTTGCAGAAATACCAAATTTTAACCACAAAAATTAGAAACTTCGATTTCTTTTAACATATCAAGTTTTTCAACATAATTTTACTTTTTATGATATAATTACACTGTATACGGTAAATTACTGCTGAGAAATAATATAATTTTATAATAAGATTGAAGTCATTTTTATGTCTATCACTTAGAGGAAGAATCCACATTTAATCCGTTTTTAAAGCGATACTCGTTTGCAGAAATACTAAATTTTAACCTCTTACAGATGAATAGAGTTTATCAGTTTAATAGAGCAAAGAAATGAAACATGCAGAATAACCTTCTCCCCATTATTATATTTGAAATAATTGTAGACATATTAAATTAGTAAACTATATATGTACATTTCTCTTAATACAAATATAAAAATCCACTATACCTTTAGTATTTAACAAATCGAATAAGAACAGGGATAGAAAGTTGAACATTCAAAATTGAAGATATCATACGAAATTTAGAATTCAGGATATGAAAAAATACTGCAAGTCCAAACGAAATTACTCTTAAACTAGTGTTGAATTTATTGAAAGTTGTGCTTTGGAAAAGCAGAAAATCCATTTGATGAACTATGAACAATATTAGTTCAAAACTAACTAATAACAAAAATAAATGGAATAAATGGCGGCGCTTTGTTGAGGAATTAGGAATTAGTGTTGA